>JUDQ01000082.1:64576-108819 GCA_000812075.1 Scedosporium aurantiacum
AGAAGGTGGTGTTCGGAGGACGTTGTGGCCCGTGTGCCGGTGAAGAAGGGGGGTCATAGGGCGAGGGATGATATCTTGGAGAGTATTGAGGAGGCGAGGTATTATATGGAAAACATCTTTGCGCCGGCCGGCAAAGGGGAACGGAACGGAGACGGCGGAAAGGAATGAAGTAAAAGGTTTAACATATTGCGAAAGTCCTGTGCGTTTAGAAACAAGTGTATAACTCTATATAGACTTAATAGACCTAGAATACATCATATATGTATCGGGCCGATATTGCCAAAACTCCGGGACGCTTTTATCTCATCTTCTCCTGCGCCCCTTTCATGTCATATAAGAAAACTACTTGTTTCCAAAATCCCTTTCCTGAGCATGAATTCTATGCTCCTACCTCTATGCCTCCCGTTTACTACCACTTACTTCACATATCTCAATCTGCTCGTCATATACGCCGAAACCAACGTTGTCATGGCCCCAATAAACAAACATACCGAAATCGCATTGAACCCCTCCATATCCGGCTGCTCAATAGACTCCGTTGATTCCTCGCTCTTGCCGGGCTCTAGTAGCGCAAAGACGATACCGGACATGACGGCACCCATAAATTGCGGAATCGTCGTGTAGATGTTAAGAATGCCAAAGTAAATGCCCGAGAGCTCGCCCGAGGCTGAATTGGGCGGTGTGGATGGTGACGAAGACGACGACGACGACGACGACGACGCTGAAGCATAAGAGTTTGCGTGTGAGGGGTTGTGGGAGTTGGCCTGCGACGTCAACGGAGAAAGCATCGGCCGTGCCGCTGAAGACGGTTCCGCCGGCGAGAAAGTTCCGTGTGAGGGTGTAGGGCTCATTGATCCGGACGTGTGCCGGCGGTGATGTGTCATAGGTAGTGTGTCTGATTCGCCGCTGAGACGGTTAACTTCGATGCCGAGGAACGTCGGCGGTGCCCATTGCGTCATGGCCCAAGGACTTCGCTCTAGTTAGTTTATTCAACAGATAGAATGGTAAGATATCCACGGCAGGAGACTACTACTCACATTCCACACGAGGCAACGAGGACGGTGGCGAACTTGTAGCTCGTTGCAAACGGCGCCATGGACATGGCAGCAGAGAACCCCAGGTGACCTAGAATCCACGCCGTTAAAAGGTCGGGCTTCAGGGCCTCAAGACGGTTAAGGACCGCAGCGATACGCCTCGGCGGACGAGGCGTAAAGTCCGTGTCTTGCGGGGAGCTGACAAACATGGGTAGGATAAAGGAGCTCGCAAAGGTGATGAGAGAATAGATGACGAGGGACGAGCTGCCAATCCTACCAATCTCGCTGAGAGGGTCTCGGCTTGCGCGTTCCTCCGTGGTGAGGTCGTAGCGGAAATACGTCTCGCCAACCCAAGTGGTTCCATAAAAGTTGAATGGGAACCAGCCTAGAGGCGCACGAGAGTGAGTCAAGGTTAACAACAGAACTGACAGATAAAGCCTTTAGGTTATCGGCGAGGGATGAGGGATAAAAAAAAACATACCGATCCATGACCAAAAGTGCGCCCAGCAGATTGCCTGCACTCTCGGCGGCAGATGCCGGAGCGTAGTCCAAATCGTTCGGATCGCCGATGCCACACTGCCCTCATCCTTGCCCTTTTCCCTGCCTCCGCTTGCCACGAGGACCTTTTCGGTAACCGCCCAGCACGTCAACGCGCAGGTGGATAGTACGGCAAAGATGGAGATGAGGGCGAGCTGCTTGAATTGCGAGTCGCCAAATCTGGTGCCAAAGGTAGTGACAAGGTCGACGGATCCAATGCCGTAGCTCAAAAGGTGGCCAAAGGCCGCAAGTCTGCTGTCTGATTTTTTCCAACCTACTTGTTAGTTTCAAAGCAGAGAAGAATCTTAGGATATTACTGCGAAGTTTTACGTACACCATGCAGCACCGGCTTGCTGCTTATGAATAGGGAGAATATCAACGACAAGGCTCCTCGAGCACGACATAGCTACACACTCGTCATATCAGTATAGATTCGCAGAATAAAAAAAAAATAAAAAAAACATCTCTTCAGCTCCCTAGGGTACGCTCTGACGATTGCTGGGTTGGGGGAGCTGGGTATCACTCACAAGCATTAATCGCAAAGTCAATCACCCAGATCGAGTAAACAGCCAACCAAATGGTCAGCCTATTCGCAAACTCCGATTCTGCCAAGAACACACCAACAATCTCTCTTGTGAAGCCTAGAAGAAAGATGTGAAACGCAGTGACGGCCGAGCCGATGACCATGAGCGGGCGCCGGCGGCCCCACTTGGACGTGGACTGGTCGGCGATGGTCCCGACGATGGGTTGAACGATGAGGCCGGAGATCGGACCTGCGATCCAGACGAGGGACGTGCTGCTCTTGGTAAGGCCTAGGTTGAGGAGGTATGGGGTGCAGTCTACAACATCCGAAGGACGTGAGTCGAGTGATCTTGACATGTTGAATTCTAAGAGAGTGTATACGCACAGGTCATTTCATATCCCCAAGTAAACCTAAAGTAGCGGAGCGAAGCGCAGTTAGCGTCGTCGTTTCTTCGAAACGTGGACAAGAAGGCATGAGAGCTTCAATGGCTTCCCGACGGCACGACACAACACACGTACGTAATTCCAATCGCAGAGAAGCACAACAAAATCATCCTCATCGTTTCCGAACTGCCCATGACGGACGGGTGACCCCTCCACCTCGCCATTGTAGATGTTGTGCGCGTTGTGCGCGCGTGTGTGTATGATATTTCGGCGTTCGTGTTATCTTGGCCCGTGTGCGACGTGGAGCTTGAGCTTGGGAGAGCGAGTGTCGTCATCAATCGCAATCGAGTTCTAAGTCGTGCTCGACTGTAACTGCAATGCAACAGCTATCCCGTCGACGGAATCGTTGCCATCGATCGGAGTGGAAAAGACTGGACTCCGTTCAATCAATCCGAAATTCTATATAGAAACGAGAGAAGAGAAAAAGAAAAAGCCATCCCTAACAGGTGCTATCAATTCTACTTCGTATGTGTAGGAGATGGTTGGGGAGCGGGAGCTGTAAAAGAGTATCAGATCAAACTGGCCTGAAATTGATCAGAGTGTTCAGTTCACAGTTCATCAAGATCAAATATGGTACGTTGGAAGGAAGTACTGCCTGGCTAGCACAATGCAGTATAAGTACTTCATCCGAAGGTCCGTAATAATAACCGTGCAGCAATATCAGTGGAGGCCAGACCATAATATAGAGCCTGCATGACCAGGCATTAGGGGCGGGGCGCGTGGGGAAGGTTAGTGCCAGCCCAGTGTTTAATGGAAAGCCTCAACGTTTCCTTGTGATGCTAATAAATCGCCACTACAGTTGTTCCCCAGTGCCTCGTTACGTAATTCGACCTGGGGCGCGCCTTCTGTCTGTCCCGTTGGGAGTGCATCATGACCTTTTAACTCTCGATTTTGACGCCCCCCAGGCCTCGAAGGGTGTCGGGTGACAGTTACAACATACGAAACAGAGTTTCTGAGGCTCTCTTTTTATTTCCGTCTTAAGAGACTACAGTCTCATTCTCGTCATCTTGCCATCCGATGTCGCTGTTTCAAAGAGCGGGCTGACCTCCAGAGCCAAGTCTTACACCGTCCGATGCCTGCCCATGATAAAATTCTAGATACAGGACAGAATAGATGGGCAGAGGAATCCCCCGTATTAGCTCAAATAACATGTTACTAGGAAATTCGAAATGTTTGAGAGTGGAAAATCGATTGTCTTTTTTTACTCTCTCTAAACTCTCCTAATCTGCGTTTGCCCGTGCCTATTTATTCTACATCAAATACCTGAAACCCCCCGCATCAAAACCGGGACTAGGAAAGCAATTCAACAAGCTAAGGAGGGATAAATAGAAGAAGAAGAAGTAAGGATTCAAGTATCGAGGTCATAGACAAGTTACACAAAAGGCCGTTCCTAACCAACTCACACTCTGTGTGGGTGTGGTGAGGGGGTATAGAGAAGGAGAAGCGAACAAAGTTCAAAAAGAAAAAAAAAAGAAAATACACAACGCCGCTGTCCTGTCTTGAAGAAGTCCTATCCACCTATTCATTGCAGTCCGTCCATTGACCCCAAAAATAAATAAATAAATAAAAAATGCCCATTCATGCTATAACGATTCATGCCAATCCGATACAAGATCGTATGGGTATCTGGCAAGGTAATCGAGGATTTGGAGGTAAGTGGAGGTGAGACCAAAAACTAGACATTACTGGCCGGGTTCAATTCAAATCCCGTGCCTTGCCTCATTTAGCTTGGGAGGGATAAAGGGAGAGGAAGGAGAGAAAGAGAGAGAATATGTGTGTGGGGCAAGTGCATGAGTGTATACGAGAGATGGATGTAGGGTGTGTATCAGCGCACGATGATGTGTGATGAATTCTCAGCCCCTGCTGGATGACTGGTCTCTGAAGGCCGACACCACTGATATATGCCAAGGAACTGCGCTAGGGCTGGGCTGGGATGGGCTGTATCCTGGCTTGTTATCGCGTCTTTTTCCACTCGTGTACCCATCTGTGTACCCATCTGTGTCTGTAGTTGGCGTGGGGTTGAATAAGAGAAAGGGATGGCTTCTTCTTCTCCCTGGTTTTGTCCCGTTGTTCCCTAGTACGTCTGGTTATCGTCATCATAATCTAAGAATCGGCAAGCTTCGCAAAGTGCTTCGACCAGATCCAGCCAACTTGCTCCCGAGGATCGTCTTGATTCTTTGCCAGCCACAATTCGCCCTTTTCCGCTATGACATCGAAAATCTGGATACGAGCGATCGCGGTTAGTTACAGGGACTGTGTCCATGACCCCAAGAGAAGTCCTCGCTTCCACCGAGTTTCGTGCAACTTACCTCACCAGCATGATACATGAGGTAAGGATACCCCGCCTCATGCTTGGTGGTTTCGATGTGGAACTCGAAGAGCGAGGCTGCAAGCCAGAGAATATTGTATCCGCCCGATGCCGCTGGCCGTTCTCTAGACGACGCTCGCGAGGATCTCCGGCTCTCTTCTGCGTCATCCGGTAGTGGCAGTGCCGAATGGAAGAGTCCGGAGAAGCGTCGAGGCCCGTCCGATCCGGGATATGTCACATTGTATGATGTCGAGTTCGAGTCCCTTACGTTGGCATTATTTGACTCCCAACTCTGTCTCGGCACCCCAACCGAATCGAAGCTCCGCCCAGTGCTTGGACGGCCCGCAGCCCCTGTAGTGTGCGATCGCGAAGCCCCATAAACGTCCGGAGTAATGGGAGAAACACCCCCGCCGCGATATCCATTGGTGCCTGTATAGTAGTTTTGGTAGTAGTACTGGTGCGGACTGGGAAGGGTAACGCTTGTTGGCGAGATCGTGAAGCTGCTGGCACTGTTGTTGCCCGCAAATTCAGGCGTCGGGAGACTGGGTGGACCGTCGCCGTTAACCGAAGGGCCCCTACCTCGGAGCGACAGCTCTGTTGGCCGTGGGCGGATTTTGGTGATACTTTCGTCCGTGCTCGCTCTCGTTGACTGAGACGTTCTTGGTTTACACGACGGGTTGACGATGCCGATTGCTGATACAGCATCAAGCGCGAACTGGTAGTCTCCCTGGAAGGCCGAGATGATGTGGTTGATTTCCGGCACCTCATCACATCCTTCAAGCGGCATCTTGACTTTCTCCTTCCAGATGGAATACCATTCCGCCTGTAAGTTCACCAAGTTCGCCAAGCAGATGTTACCAACCTTGACCGTGAGTTCCGACAGTTTGGGGAGTTCCTTCTTCAGGGTGTCGTTGAGAGCCTCGTATTGCTCTACGAGCTCCTTTAACTTTGAATCAAGGGTTTTCCCGCCTTTCTTGAGCTGTTCCGCCCTTTCGTAATCTAGCCGACGTTTCGCCCGTTTCTTCATTGCAAGGGATGGGTTTCCATAGGACTTGATCACCATCTCAAAGGGTTCAATCACGTTTTTCCTGACCCGTGAGAGCTATCATCATTTGTCCGTCAGTTTCGCAGGGCTACCACAAGAATGCATCGGGCTGAATGGAAATATGTTTTGTGTGTAGAAACGCGAGGGCGACGAATACACATAGCAAGGCGTGTTGGGTTTTCAAAAGGGGGTTAAGACTTACATGATTCTCCAACGCAACCTTTTCAATGTCTCTCATGGACACGTTGAACCGGACCCACTTGCTCTCAACCTCCGGGAACGGACTCGCCTGCAGTCTCATGACAAGTTCCATAGATGACAGATACTGAAGAAACTCGTGAACGTACGCAGCTACCTGGCGTGTGTAAAATTCGACGTCTCGGAGGACGACCTGAAGGCGGAGATAATCATCACCAAACCGCTCACGCAACTTGACGTATTCGGCATCCTCGGCCGGGCGGTTGCTGGATGCCTGTAGTTTGTCGACGCGCTTGCCGAAAGCTCTGGCGAAGCCAGCCTTTACATCCGATTCTTTTCGCTTCCGGCCCACTATCTGGCCGACAAGCTCAAAGTTCTTCTTTGTCTTGTTAATTTCGATAATGGCCGTCTCTAGGGCTTCCTTGGCGCTCATCAGCGCGGCACGGTCGGGATGATCCTCGGCGGTATGCTGGAGGAGGGTAATGATGAGATTCGGGTACTTGGTGATTCGCTGCATGGGCTTGATCAAGAGAGAATCCAAGTCCCAAGCTGCCGTTAGATCTTTCGCTACCTCATTACACTCGGTAAGCCAGACATTGACTGTCCGGTCTTGCTGGATTTGAATGAGCCTTTTGGCAGCCTGGTCACTGTTCCTGAGGAATCCCTCATGTGCCGCCTTCATCATGTCGATATTGGCCTTGAATACGGGACCGAGCGCGACGAGGCGATCCTTTTCGTCGTCTGGTTCACCAATCGTGGAATGGCTGCCTGATGAATTCATCGTTACCTCCGACGCCCTCGAGTCCTCCCCAGGAGGCGGGGATTTCCTGCCTGCAATTTGATACACTGGAGCAACTGCCTCCTTCAACTGGGACAGGAATGCCGTATGGAAGGCGATAATCTCGTCCGTATTCCGGAATATCAACTTGATCGTCTTGTCATCAAGCTTGGGGCACGCCTCCGCTGTACCCTTGTATATCTCCTCGACAACATTCATGTCGCGGACAAAGATAGCCTCGGTGTCGACAAGTTCCTTAAGTACGTTTCGCCGTTGGACGAGCCGATGCCTCTCTTTGCTAGACGGTTCGTGTCTCTCCGTCCCTGCAATCGTGCTGACATCATCCACTATATCGGCCCGTGGAGCTATTCCCGAATGGTCAAAAGATGCTCGGTGTAACGACCCACGGACCGAGGGCGAAAGCGTAAACTCCTCACTTTCACGCTGAGAACCGACCAGAGTACTACCAGGTTGTTCGTAGAGGCTACTTGCGGGTGTCTGACGCACATCATTCTCGACGACAGGTATCGGAGGCGGTTCGTGAGCGGGTAGCGGCACAGTAGCCTCTTGCTGGGGTTCCTCTTCTATGGGTTTCTGGGCCAGATACGGGATCTCGAATCCTTCACCCGTGTCCAGTTCGGGTAGTTGGTGGCTGATAGTGTAGGATTGCATGTCTCCATCTGTGTTATCCATCGGGCCGAGGTGTGCATCATCTCTGGCGGATAATGCGGGGCTCCCGGCAACCAGGTCGTCCTCGCCGGGGAACGTGGTAACGTGCTTGGGTAGGGGTGAAGGGTCAAGCCGATTTCTCGATGATCTGGGAGCAATGCCGTCGGATGGCTCGCTGCTATCAATAGAAAAGTCTGTCCAACTTGAATGTTGACTCGACCGGTTGCCGGACACGAGCATGGAAGGGACTCCGAGCATTTGCCCCGAATCGGGAGTCCGTGTAATACCAAGGCCGCTTGCCGTCAATGCCGCATGATGCTCGTCGGATTGCGAGGCATCAAATGACTCGCAAGTTGATGCTCGGTTGGATGAGGCACTGTCTCTCAGGTACGCCTGAGGGGAATAATAAGCCTCGTTATTGTCGGCGTCCTCCTGGGCCTCCGCAGAGCAAGCATCATCCGTAAGCGAATCCTCGCCACCGTGATGAATGTTATTAAGAACATCACGAGCTTCAAGGTCGAGACTATATCCCCGCTCGCCATAGTCGTATGCTGGAAAGGGTGCATGGCTATGTTGCGATCCGGTGAATTGAGACATGTCAGACTCACGTCTCAATATGCGTACTCTGGTCTCATAAGAGTCTGGAGCATAGGGTGCGACCTCGTAATCATCCTTGAAGGCGCCAGGCACAGAAGGCTGTTCGAATTCGATGTGGGCTACCATGTCTTCGGGCGGCAGCGTAGGGGTGTCCATGATATCTAGTCCAATCTCTACCACCATTTCCTCAGGGGGGTCGGTGTTGTCGTGAATATGATCTTCATCTAAGTTCCTCTCGTCTTCGGCAAAGGGGTATTGGTATTCAGCCCTGGCTGGCGTAGGGAGATTATCTTCATCCTGAATGTTGTGACTATCCGCATCCGCAACTGTATTATCGAGATGAGCATCATCACCTCCCATGAATGCGGTGGAAGATGGCTGTATATCCAGATCGGCCTGAGGTTCATTGTCGAACTCGGTCATATCAGAAGTAGTCGATACTGCGGACGGGGGAGCTATCTCGTCAGAGCCAAGTGGTGGACTCATCGCGGGGAAACTGCCGGGGATTCCCAGAGTGGGCGAGTCCGCGGTCACATCGGTAATATCTTTGGCAAGCAGGATGATTTCCCGCGACTCTCGAGCATCGCTAGGTTCTATCGATTCTTCATCGGGAACGAGCTTCAGAGATGGTACATCCGTCTGTGTGCCGTCTAATAACGTAATTGTGGCCTGGTCGGAGGTCGGCGTCGCTTCTGACTCTGGAACAACCTCGACTTCGTCACTCGGTCGATTCTTCGCCGCGCGCTTCGCGTCTTGGATCCTAGACTGTCGGATGGACTTTCGATAGGCCAATTTGACGTGCTCCCTTCGCTGTTCAAAGTCAATATTGCCAACAGATGGTTTCCTCCTTCGTGTGCTCTTGTCTTCGCTCGACGATGGCGACTTCCAAGACTGCTTATTCGGCGACCTTGGTGTGCGGTCGGCGTATTTCAGCCTAGAACTCGCAGTGGTGGCAACTGACACGGGCTGCCTAGGTCTAGAGCTTCGAAGAGGTGGTGAGAGTTTAGGCGGCGGTGTCGATATTATTGCACTAAGTCTAGTGCTATTGTTTGTGGTGTTAGATGGGGTAATGATATTCTGGGGCGGCTGCTTCCGACCGGAACGCGGTTCAGTCGGAGTTTTTGCTCGATTGCCCGAAGGAGTCCCGGACCTGGAGGAGGATTTCCCGTCGTAGGTGGAACGCCTGAAGGTTGGAGAGGGTAGCCCGGATGGAGGCAGACTCGCGTCGCTGGATATGCTGTTGAACCGTCGGCTCGATCCAGGTCGTTTGACGGCGGGTGAGGTCGGTCGATGACGGGGGCCTGGAGAGCTAGGGGAGAGAGCAATGCTGCTGCCATCTTGCTGATCGGGATGTAGCGTTGACGTAGAGCGTGCCGAAAGTTCACCGGTGGATATTGTTTTCTCAGGTCGGTACCAGTCGGTTGGGGAGTCTGGGACGGCATCACCCGAATCGGGGAGGGCCTGCTGCCGGGAGTCGAATTCGACGTCGTCCGAGGGCTGCCGCGGAAGGGCGTCTTCTATACCGTAGCCTAACGCCAGTGTGTCGCGTTGTTCGGGGCGGATCTCGCCAAATAATATGGGCTGCGAAGTGTGAGAAGGGTTCCGTGAATGCGAGACGGCAGACGAAGACGAGGAGCCCGATGATTGATGGCGGGAGGTCTGGGTCATAGGCTTCGAGTTTAGGGATTTGGAGGAAGCACTAGGCTTGGGCTTGTTTATCCGGCTAGCAAACGATTGCCCGCTGCTAATCTGAGGTGACTTCGACCCGCCCAAGCGGCCTAGATCGCTTGTTGACGATTGATTTCTTGCGCCAGTGGACCTCGAGGAGCTGCTGCTGGAGGCTTGGCTAGGTCTGGCTAGTCCGGTTGTCGGCGTCGTGGCTCTGCTCCTGGATGAGTACGTAGGACGGTGTATCAACGACGAACGAGCAGGTGGTCGAGGAATCATAGACGGTGAAGTGCCTTGATCAAACTTTTTCCTCAGGTCCTTAACGCTGGGTTGGCCTGTCGAGCCTGCCTTGGGAAGACTAGAGGGAGGGCGTTCATTGCCGAGAGGCGCAGAGACGGAGCGTATATTTTGGCGGAGGGGGGTGCGAGAGCTGCCGGCGGCTGGAGCATGTCGGGAGGACGGATGGCCAGGAGTTGACTGAGAGGGTGAGATCTCGGTTCGCGAAGAGGCTGTCGTCGCCATTGGGACGTCGTCTTCGCGGGCAGCTAGTGCACCAGTATCCACAGCTTGGTAACTCCTATAGAAATCATGAGGATCTAGGGACGTTAAGACTTGGTTATTGGCGGTGAAGGCGCTCGAATTGGCATCGGTGTACCTGCTAACAGGTGAGGCGATTTGGGTAGGTTGGGCCGTGCTGGAAGGGGGTGAGCGCGGATGAGGTGGAAAGGTCGGGTCAAGAAACGACGAGTGTAATCGGGGATCGTCGGATTGGCCTGAGTGCTGGCGATGGTGGCTAGGATAATCGGGGTAAGCCTGCTCGTGCTGGTGCAGGCGCTGGTTATAGTGGTGGAGCTGGTGCTGGTGGTGCGGGAGCTGGTGTTGGTGTTGGTGCGGGTGTAGTTGGTATCGCTGCTGGAGTTGGGATGGTCGGTGATGCTGGGCGAGGGGATCATCGATGGCCGAGGGCCCCAGTCGATAGTCCTCGTCTCGAATTTCAGCCTCCATTCTGACCCTGGCATCCGTTAGGCAGGCTTGCGGGATGGGGGTATTAGGAGTTGAAGGACCATGCAAGCGGCGGGGGGTTGTTTAGGCGTGGGATCATTGATGAGCTGGCCTTGGACATGAGTGGACCGTCACAACAAATGGATGTGGTTTCTTCGCAGAGCGAGCGACGCTGGCAAATGGGCGTTGGTTGAGCTGAGCAAGGTCGTAGCCTATTAATTTGGGGCTCTCACACACTGGTCAGTGTTTTTTGTCTCGCAACGCCACACAAGCCGGGAATCGCACGAATTGGGGGGGCGACGCGAGGACCAGCCAGAGCCAGGGCGAGTGAGGAGGAAAGGAAAATACATGTACCTTGCGAGGTACGAAGTACTGAGGCAAGAAAATAATACAGAGATGCAATACGCGAGTACCTTCGGTCCTTCTTTCATCACACACGAATTTTACTGGAGTACGTGAATACTGGGTACAATTGTACCAACCATTTTTTTGCCCTCTATGGTCGTACCTTCCCGAAGTCCCTCACAATGCATTGATCAATATTTCGTGCCTCGCAGTGTACATTTGCAACCGTAATAATTAACATCATCGAAGTACCTGCTATGCCCACGTCCAAGTCACACGAGGAAACAGAGTCGGCAATAAAATGACCCAGGGTACCCATCCTCGAGACGACCGCTATTAGCGTGCTTTCATGAGTATCAATGTCTCTCTGACCCTCAATTTGATCCCTCTGAAGCCCACATGCCCACCCAAATTTTGGGCATTTTAGTGGCCTCAACTTCGTAGTAGTACACAACACTAAAGTAGTTATCATCGTCACAGCCTGGCCAGACTAGGCCAGGCACTTTTCGCCCAGGACCCCAGGGTAAATGCCTCCTAGTTGCTCCTGCCGTTTCAATTACTGTGGGGCTTGGTCGAGATTTGGCCAGACTCTGAGGCGAGAGGGAAGGACCAAAAGTTGTGTACGAAGTACTTCGTAGAGTTAGGTGTACGAAGTACGCACTTTGGGGACAACACACACCTACGCACGGAACGGAAGTACTTCCTACTCTGAGCCTCCTTCGTATTCCTCTTTCATACATAGTACTACATATCCAGCGCACGAAGCATCTCATTGATCTGACGCGATGAACACATATCTCGGCGGGTCTTGATAGGGCGGGCAGAGTTCATATCACAATCGACCTATCGAGGTGCTGATACTAAATATTTCTTTCTGAAGTGAATGAGTCTATTTTTGAATTGCAGGACTCGATCCTTCGCGTAGACTTGGCTGTTTCTGATCTAGCTCATCTCCCAACCATCCACCAAGCAATACGAAGAAAGCCGACAGTGACCTAGCTCGGAAGCACACACTTTCCGAGTTCGTAGTGTAGGGAGGGCCCAGGGATCAAATGGGCGGGAGGGGATGCCATTTTGAGGCTAATGCTGCACTTCTTTTTGTAAACCACAATCGAGGCTTGGAAGAACGACAGACATCAAGTTGAAAAATCGGTCGCTTTGTCAGCGACACACGACAACGATGTTTCACCTCGTTTGGGCATGGGTTCACTGGGGACTCAAAAATCGTCATTTGGATCATGAGCACTGCATTGCTTTCTTTCTGAACCGCGGCTATCTTGTGAAGCTGGAAAGTCGGAAAGTCCAAAGCCGGGGAGAACTTGTTTTTGAATCCCAGAATTGATTCAGATTTCAGATAGGACGGGGATTGCAACAGTACCTAAGTATTTTGAATTTCCCAGAATCGTTCGAGATGCAGCCCACTCATATCCACACCATCAATATAAATTAATCCCCTGAAAATAATAATAATCTCCCCTGGGTTTTTATGAAGTGCGAATATGGTACCCTCTTTCCTCCGGGCATTATTCCAGACCTTCGACTCGACTGAGCCTGTCGGCGGCTCTCAATTCATAACGAGAAGACTGTCCCATTTCACCGTTCTGAGATGAAGCGACCACGACCACGACGGCCACGCTGGTGCTCCGTGTGATCTAAGCCAAGCCTGATTTGAATCGCTGGGCTCTGAACATTCCGAAACTGCAAAATTTTCTCCATAGTCTAAGTAGCGTAGCATCCTTAATAATATTGAAGCTCGATGGTAGTAATCTAGTAGGACAGACCCATGCATTTGGAAGTGTGTATGTGGACTTGACCCATTGGCGGGTGTAACTCTCATATTGGGGGCCCATCATCTCGGTATGATGACGGTCGGGCCGGACCACGAGGTTCACAAGACGATGTTACCATACGCGGACGTCTTCTTATGAAGGGCTTCACACCCACACCCGATGGTACGAAGTACTCGAAGAGTGAGACGGAGGATCCGAATATTCACACCGGATCCGGCACTAGTTGTTGTGCGTTCTACATCAATGGAGCTGGTGTCTGGAGACGATAGCTTCGGTTGCCAGGCAAAGACAAAAGACAGAACCATCAATGGGCTGAAGACAGCATCAAAATTGAATGCCTCGGCAGCCACAACGCCCGGCTCTTGTTGGCCAGCCTGGCCCAGTGTCGTCAACCTGAAGCAACATGAACTCCAATGGCGAATGGAAGTCGAAGGTTGGTCCCAGTTCACCGCGGCATCAACGACATTGTAGTTCAGTTGCGCTTGCGGATGCAGTACGAGGTATTTGCTCTTTGCCCGTACTTGTTCAACGCGCCTCGAAGTTGGATTAAGCTCAATCTATTCAATTCAAATTATTCAATGCTGTTGCCCATTCCCAGCATCAATGGTCCAGGGGCACCAAAGTTAATCTTCAAATGATCGCCACTGAGCTAATCCCTTCCAGAGCTGAAGCTGGTGTTTTTGGTTGGCCAGGGCCAGGCACCGGCTAGGCCAGGCGATCAACATTTGATGACTGATCAGGACCTGGGCAGCTGGCAATGACGTACTTCGTCCACTGATTGATTGACCAATTGGTTGATTTTAGAGTAGTTGTATATTTTACATTGACTTCGCAATAACCCACACGCCGTCCTACGTACCTGTACACTCCAGACTAACATCAATCAATTGGTCAATCCCTTTCAAGCAGCGACAGCGAGAACGACGAGACGCGACTTGGATCTCACGCGAGCCGACTTGCAATCCCAGAGAGAATTGATCAACATCGACCGTCCAACTTGCACTATTTGTACAAGTAGCAGCATTCCAACGTCCAGTTCTTCAGGCTCAACTTCGGCATTTTGACAATCTTCAGAGACGGGCTGGGATTGGGATTGGGAAGGGGCGATTGACTTTGATAAGAGTAGCGGCAAGGGACACTGGCGCACCCCTATTCTCCGTTGCGCTTTCCCAATTCCCACCGCCTAGACAATTGTTGAGATCTTGTCTCGCTCGCCCGTTGCCGTGGTTTCCTTCAACCCTTCATATCGTCGACGATTATTGTGTTAGCTTTGTTGGCACATGTCTCGCGGCAAGGGCCATGTCTCCTCGTCGCCCATGGCAGACCCTTGCGACCCTTAAGACATACCCAGAGTGACCATGACGCAACCGGAAAACCCCAAGAGATCCCGTGAGGATGACGACGAGTCGTCGGATAGGACAAAGCGTGCTCGGATCGACGAGTGCGGAGTCGCCGGAAACCAGTTGCCAGTCCGCTTACCCATGAGCCGTGTGGTTCTCAGCCAGTACTATCCGAGCGTCGTCACTCTGAGAGAGTATGTTCTGTCAAGACTCCCAGCCACCTCGCGCATTCGAAAGAGAAAGATATCTCGCCTTGGCACAACCACTGGCGTCCTCACCAAGGTCGAGACAGAAGTATGTCGACTACTCGATACCACACTTGTAGGTGTGTCGGGAAAACCCTATGATCAGTCAGACGAGCACTGGCGAAAGTGGGTGACCTTCTCTCAAATGAACGATGAGTCCCATGTCTCTTTGTCTAGTAAAGGCACCTTTTCCCAACAGGAGGTATGGTAGACTGACTTGCAAACTTCTCCCTTTCCTCGCTCCTTTTTGCCCTTTCTCTTCTTTCTTTCTCGGTTCACGGAAACCCTTTTCTTTATCAGCTAACTGGATGAACCCTTTCCCCCTCTCTTTGTTCAATAAATAGATTGTAGACTTTACAGTTTGGCAATTTTTCTCTGGAGAGAAAGCAACAACTAGGCCTAAGCATCTTCTTTGTGATGGTTTTCGAAAGACCACTGGACTCAATATCCAAAGGCAGGGTGGCCCTACCGGAGTCAAACCCTCCATCCCCGGCCTCATATCAATATTTCCCAATCACCATGTAGAAGCTCTTAAAAGGCCTCCATGGCCCCAGCTGCTCCTGCTCTTGGGCCAGGCTGGGGAACGCATCATGGTTGACCTATTAGTTAACTGTGCTGTCTATGTTGCCGTAGATGCTGGTATTAGGAACATGTGGCAGCTGAGTGGTAAGTAAGCAGAGATCTGCTCTTCTCTTCTATCAGGAGGAGCTAACGTTTTGACCAGGCGTTCCCCTCTCCGAGCTAGATCCCATCATCCAGATGGACCCTCCCAAGTCGGACAAGTCCGAAACGGCCTGCCGGCCCAAGAACCCGGCTGTGAGGTCACCGGCGGAGATTACCTTTGTCAGGAGCCGGATTCTTTACGCTAGAGCTGGTCTGACTGCAAGAGGCAACATCGAAGCTGGCCTTCGACATATTCGTATGTTTCTGGTCTTCTAGCATGGGGTATGTTTGCTATCCGCACTAACTCGGAACAACTCTAGACATCCTAAATCGTGCTCCATACAAATCTGAGGATACTTGCGAGGAAGGAAAGACCCCGGCTGGCGATGTCGGTAACCGGGGATTTGAAGACAATACAGTCAAGGTCATGGCTTACATATTCCCTCGCCAGTTTGGCCTCCATAACGTATTTACGTCCCACGTTGACCGTCAGAAGACTGCTCAGAAGTTCCAGGATTATACTCTCCGGGAAGACGAGATTTCGAGCGTGTTCCGCCCCGTGGACAAGGCTTGCGACGGTGACCCAACAACTAGGATTCGCCTACCCAAGCGACTCCGTGGCCGGGCCAGGGAACTCGTACAGCGCTTACAGGTTCTCCACGCCCGCTGTTCATATGCTCAGATTCTCGATTACTATTGCCCAAACCCCTTAGCCGGCGGCGCTCATAAGCAAGCCTCTCAGTCGCAGCGAGCCCAATGGAAGCCCGCGCCTGGCGAGTCTACATCCACGGGATCTGTAGATCAAATTCAACAGGCAGGCAACAGCTCGGGCAAGAAGACAAGCAAACGGAAGAATGCGAAAAGTGGAAGATCGAAAAAGGCTCCCGCACTCAACCTCGAAGGCAGGCCGATCGTCGATTTAGCCACTCCTATCTCCCAGGTTTCTGCGTTCTGCCAGAGAGTCCTGTCGAAAATCATTCCCAACGAATTTTGGGGAGTAGGCCCGACGCAGAAGCATAACAAAGAGCTTGTTTTGAGAAACGTTGACCGGTTTGTTCGGCTAAGGAGATTTGAAAATATGTCTCTCCACGACGTATATCAAGGAATCAAGGTACTAGACTTCTCTCTCAACCAGTAATAAGTGACCGACGAGCTAACGCGCTATGACTTGATATAGTTGTCCGATATTGAATGGCTCGCACCGCCTCACTTGAGAGGTTCAAAAATGGCCAATACGGACAAACTGAAGAGGGTTGAGATATTCCTCGAGTTCCTATACTACATCTTTGACTCGCTCCTGATCCCTTTAATTCGGTCCAACTTCTACGTGACCGACTCTGGCAAGCACAAATACCGCCTATTCTATTTTCGACACGATGTCTGGCGGCGCATTGCTGAGCCTGCCACAGCTGCACTTAAGACTCGGCTCCTAGAGGAGATCAATATGAACGATGCCAAAGCTATTCTCGCTTCGCGGACACTTGGCACCAGTCATTTAAGGCTGCTTCCCAAAGACTCGACTTTAAGGCCCATCATGAACCTTCGGAGGAGAGCGTTCCTTAGAGGAGACCGCAAGACCTTGGGACCTAGTATTAACTCAATACTAGCGCCTGTTCACAGCATGCTATCCTTAGAAAAGGTGCGGATAAAGACAACATTTCCCCCATCTAGTGTCGGATACGGGCTAACACAGAACACTACAGGATCGAGATCCGGCTCGGCTCGGCGCCTCTCTATTCTCTGTCCCAGACCTGTACCAGCGGCTCAAGTCCTTCTGCTCGAAGCTACCCCAGGGTCCGCGGAAGATGTTCTACTTTGCCAAAGTCGACGTCCAAGCCGCCTTCGATACCATGCCTCAAGCAGCCGTAGTCGAGTTGATGAAGACGATCCCATCAGACGTGCAATATCTCATATCAAAGTATGTGGAAGTCAAGCCGGGAGAGGCAGCGCAGAACAAGACTGGCGTCACCACCATCAAGCCATCGAAACGATGGCTCTCTCTCGCTACCACGTCGAAAGACAACACCCGATTTGTGCAGCATCTCAAGTCGAAACTAGCACCGAACAAGCGGAACACAATCTTTGTCGACAACGCCATGAAGCGTCTGTACAACACCAAAGTTCTCATGGCCCTCCTCACCTCTCATGTCGAGAATAATCTCGTCAAAATAGGGAAGAAATACTACCGCCAAAAGTCCGGCGTCCCACAGGGATCGATCCTTTCGACCGCCTTTTGCAACTACTTCTACGCCGACCTCGAGCGTAGACATCTCTTCTTCCTCGCCGACGACGACGAAACCCTCCTGCTGCGGCTCATCGACGACTTCCTCCTCATCACGACAGACAAGTCCAAAGCCGAGCGCTTCATAACAGTCATGCATGCCGGTCTCCCCGACTATGGCGTAACCGTTAGCCCAGCCAAAACTCTCGTCAACTTCCCCATGGAAATCAACTCTAGGCCGCTACCGCAATGGGACCCATCCTCCGCCGGCTTCCCTTATTGCGGAACGCTCATCGACCCCACCACCCTCGCCATCTCCAAAAACCGCCTCGCTGGAGGAAAACGACTCACGACCACCGACGACTCCCTCACTGTAGAGTCCTCCCGCCGCCAAGGCCGCAACTTCGAGCGCAAGACGCTCAACGCCTTCCGCCTCCAATCCCACATGATGTTCTACGACACGTCCCACAACCCCGTCTCCGTCTCCCTCTCCAACCTCGAGGCCGCCCTCGCCGAGACGGCCCGCAAGGCCTGCGTCTACATCCGGTGCCTGCCGCGCGAGAAGAGGCCCCGCGAGCACGTCTTCGTGCGCACGATCCGGAAGCTCGTCGACGTCGCCTACTCGCTCCTCACGTCCGGGGCCAGGAGGGCGAGGTTCCCGGGTTACGAGTGCGCCATTTCGAGGACGCAGGTTCACGTGGCTACGCTGGTTGCCTTTGGAAAGGTTGTGAGGACGAAGCAGCCTGGGTATTCGGGCGTGATTGGCTGGATTGAGAAGGAGATGGGAAATCTTGAATCTGACAAGAAGCTCAAACGCAAGCTTAGGTTGGGAAGCAGAACCACTGAAATGTGACACGATGATGACTTATGACATTGGAAGACTTCATTCACGATTAGGCTTTTTTTTTTAAAAAAAAAACTTGAGAGAGAGCAATACGAATAACACTAGTTCTAGTCTATGAAAACGTTTCTATCCGTCTATCACCATGTGCTAAAGTAGGCCATAACCTTAATAATAGTAATACCCTCTAACGCCATGTTTTATGCGTCCTCCTTCCGATCTACCTCAATGAAACATCGGTATTATTATCCTAGGCACCGAGTGCAAGGCCAACTTCCCACCATCGCTTCCCTCTGTACCACGTAAACGTGTAGTCATCCCACCGCCACCACGACTCCCCCTCGGCCCCCAACCCGAGCCCTCTAAAGATGGACACAGGCACCGGCTCAAAAAGCCACAGGCCCGCCGTCCCAAAGTCGTAAGCCAGCGGCCAGCACGTCGCCCAGAGCCAAACAAGAACGAACATGAAGTTTCCGTACCGCCTCAGCGGCCGGGGAACACGGGATAGGACGGGCGCGAGCCGGCGGCACAGAGCCTGCTGGACGAAGATGCCGAGGGCGCACAGGGTGAAGAAGAGCGGCGCGCGGTAGAGCTTCGTGGGGGGCACGGTGGTGTAGGAACCGCAGGCGTGCAAGAGACCCGAGTTCAGGAAGGCGGAGAGGACGCCGAGGACCTTTGTGGTTTCGGACCCCGCCGGTAGGTACCCGTTTACCACCATCCAAGCCACGGGGGCAGTGAAGGGTACGCGGAATGTTTGGTGCCACCAGCCACCCCAGAAGCCGGCAAGTCCACGGTCAAAGATGGACGAAAAGGACCCGAATATGGAAGGGTGCTGCCAGGCTTCCCTCCTGGCGGGGTAAAAATAGCCTCCGATAAAGTACTGCAGGATATCGAGGTAGCTCATCACCAGCAGAACAACTTGGTATACGGAGATGAGGAACAAGACGCTTCGGCCAAAATTAAGGAGAGCGGTGGGAATCGGCCGCAGCAAGGACGGAGGCGGCAGTGTACTGGGACCCACGACGAAGAAAGGATCCATGCTCATGTAAGTGCTCATAGCATCAAGAAGGACATATGTCGTCGCAAAGGTCTTGAGATTTCCATAGAGATAGGCTTTGGCGGTGTCGTGCCGAGTGCACCCTGACCGAGCAGTCTTTGGAATCGCCTCGAGTTTCACCCTCTCGTACGGGCCTTGGAATTTGGGCCGTGGAGGGTGAGGAACGGTTGGGATGGCCCAGTTCCAGCCTAACAAAAGAGAATGCAACGTTTAGAAGAAGGCCATTATATCGATACCACCAGAGAAAGAAATTAGCACGTACCTTCGCCTCGAAAGGTCGTCATCAGGTCAGTAGCCCAGCTGAAGCGGTAGAGGAACGGGGCATCCTTTGGGTATGGCTCCCAATAATACACATATCCCTCCTCACCTCGAACGACGCTGCTGCTCAAGGATGATAACTTCTCGACCACAACCGGTTCACTAGGCCCGACAGACGACTTGAGATGTCCATTTCCGTTGAGTTTCGCCTCTTGGGCGCCGCCAATAGGCTTGTCTGTTCGTCCTTCCTGGCACTCTCCCTTCTCCGACGTCTTCCCTGGGAAAGTTTCCGCCTTAACTTTCACGATGCGGGCGGCATCAAACTGGGGTTTCGACCAGATAAGCATGGCAAGGCAGTTCATGATCCCCCAGTAGCCATACAGCCCCGAGCCATAGGCTATAGCAGGATTCGAGCCCGACGTGTGAGCTATCAACCGCACATTAAAGGCGATAATTAGGGCAGCTACAGCGAAGCGAGCATGGTAGAGCCACGGTCGGGTTGTGTGAGGAATAGCCAGATACAGGGCGGGGATCACAAAGGTACCGAGGAAGCAGTAAGGCATTATCAGAGGCTCGGCGGTGCCTTTGGCCACTGCAGCCCTGAAGGCAGCCGAGCGAGCTGACTGAACTTCCCTCCCTAGGCTAGCCACCGGGCGTGACATGTTGACCGCGGCGAGTGCGTCGGTGAGACGCGCCATCTTAAGTCGTTGGTTAAGCTCGCTATCGGAAGGCGGACGGAAGTACGAAGTAGGCGTCGACAAAATCGGAGCTCGAACTCGAAAAATAAAAAAACAATAGAATGATATGAATAGCTGCGAGGAAACGCCGAGAGGAAATCAGGGACCCAATCCCTTAGCCACTTGTAAACCAGGAGCTCGTCTCCATGGCAAACAGTTAACAATTAACAATTATCAGCGACGAAGACAATAAGAAGTGGCAGACGACAGAAAGAAAAAGAAAAAAAAGGGAAAAGGAAGAAAGAAATGACGGTGTCGATCAATGGAAAAGTGAGGGGCAATAGAGCTGAAAAGAGCACAGAAAACGAAATGAAGTTGACAATAGTGACACTACTTCGTAGACATTAATGACAGCAAAATTGCAATTCGATGTCTTGAGCAGGACCACACGATCGCGACCACGATCACAATGTTGTTCACTGCATTCTGTGTGAAGAAAGAGCAGTTGAGGTGTGATGCAGTCACTGTCAGTCACTCTCGGTCACTCTCGTCACTTGTCGTGTCAGCCGAGGAGGAACAGTGTCACACCCGAGATACATCTCTTGCGTTGTTGAACATTCACTCTTGTTTCCAGTGTCACCGGCAGACTCAAGCTCGCCACTCAGACAGCTAACACGATATACCTCAAGCAAAGTACTATTTCTCTCCAATTGCTGTCCAAGAATTCTCTGTTGGAAATATTATGGTAATGAGGCTGAAACCTGCTATCTACTTTTACACTAATCAGTTGATAGAAAATTCAGCAACACCTACGACAATGGAGAAGTAGAAGTGGCCATCAAATGTAATAACAGTGTAACAGTTGAGTGGTGCTTGGTTTGGATGTGAGGAAACTGGAGCCAGTAAGGGTCCTCGTTGAAAGAAGGAGCCAGAGGTGGCTGTCAGACGCTCTGATTTTTGATTTATCAAATCTATTATAAGCTGTATCGTTTAGTACGATTGAAGGAACATTCAAGGAACATTTAATTCAGTATTTAAGGCTGCTGGGCAGGTCACAGAGGAACCTCATGTGCTCTCCAAGTTCTACTTGTCAATATTTGAACATTGATCCAAGCCTGGGGAGAGTGGCTTCTAATTCTCTCCTGCTACATTTGATAGGGACTCGTGACTTTCCAATTCTCTGATTAGTTCAGTTGGCAGGCTGCTTCATCGCAGTTGCTTCATACAACCAACCCACCAAGCCGAGGAGCCGGTGCACATTGAAGGAAGCAGGTGCACTCCAGCTGATTTCATGGTGTCGGTATGTCAGGATCAATGTTAGTATGTCAGTAATCTTTGTGTCAGTCGTCTTGGTGCTTTCAGCTTGGAACCGACCTGGCGGTACGGATCGTCGTCAGAATTTGGTGTTAAACTCATCAAGGCGGGCTAATGATTTTACAGGTAAACTTACTTCGTAAACCCCGACTGATTGATGGATCTCCGATCGCCAGCCAGCTGTGTACGGAGTGTGGTCTCACCCAGTAATCCTCGCCGTCCAACTCTCAGCGCATGCAGGTTCGAACATCAATCAAATTCTTCTCGAAGGACCCTGCGGCCCTGGAACGCCTGGAAACCTCCCACGCCAGCGACCCGTCCAATCAGGCAAAATATTAGGCAAAAGCAAAGCAATGATGAAGGACCTTGGCAGTCTGCACTGCGAAGTAAACTACATGTGCGTGTGCTAGATTAGTACGGCCTCCCATGAGATATCAGCTGGCAGCCCACCGACGCGTGTCCGCACCCTAACAGGCTAGATCAGCCAATCGGATTCCACTACATTTGACTGATCGAGATCCGAGTCATCAATCCATCCCTGATCTCTCCCAACTCAAAGCTTCTCCAGCTGCAATTGTCGCATCATGGATCAATGACACAGTCCGTCGCCACTGATTGATCCATTAGCGACGACTTACGAAGTACTTATGCGCTAAATAAATGCTTCCGCGGATTTCAATTCCTAGATCGCCACACATTTGATGCAGCCGTCGTCAGCGCTCATCACCGTCGCCCAGCCTTTGTCTTCTCTGAATAATATCGAGAGGAAAGAAATATGGCTTAGAGACCGCTGAGTAGAGCAATAATGCTTGTCAAGTGCCAACTCCCAGCTACGAGATCCTAGCCCTCCATTCCCAGCCGAGTTTCGCCCCATCAATCCAGAAAACCAGCTGCACAATTGATTCGACAGTCATTGATAGTGGCAGTCCACCCACCGCCGACTGAGGCATTTGTGGATTGATGTGTTACTCTCCCAACACTACGCCAGGCGAAACAGTAGACTCTGCACTAGCCTGCTCCTCACAGTCCAGCCCCTGCTTGCCCGGACTTACACCACTGACATCACCGAAGCAATCAGTTTGATGTCGCTTAAGTTCTTACCCATGCCTGGCCTGGCTAGGGCAAGCCCCAAGTGTGCCATCTGAACTTTAAGTTTGCGTTGTCTGCCAACCATCAAACAGGATTCGTTGCACCCACGAGTGGCACTGCCTGGCTACAGTAGTGTGGTATGCACAAACCAAAGTACAATGTTATAATACGAGAGTATCCGTGATCCGTGATCTCGCATCAACCCAACGGTTTCTGCAAGTCCAAGTTCCCGATTCGAACTAGCCTCGAACCCACACAACCTGCCAGAACACAGAACAGACATACCATTCGCTCATACAAATACGTCCGCCCAAGCACAAAGCACAGAGCAGTGTTATTTTCTTTCCCAAGTACAGCCACAGTCGAGGTCTTGGCTCAGTCGTCTTCGCTCTCCTTGCCTCCCCCCCACCACCACGGCCACTACCCATTTTGCCTCACGTCTCTTCAATATTGTCCTCGAGCCGGGTCCCCCAGCTGAGAGTTTCCGTCCCCATCTTCTTCGTTGTACCAATTCTGCCAAGACCTGACTTCGATCCGTCTCCTCTTCGTTTCCCTCGTTCCAGTGTCATAGGCAGACGCTCTCTTTCCCTTGAACCATATCAGCCATCTTCGCGATATCTCTCTCTTTGACGCCAAAAAAGGCGGTCGGCACTTCGGCGTCAGACAACTCCCGGCCATTTTGCTTAAATTCCACGACCCACGTGGGATTCCTGCATCACACGCAAGATCCACCCTTTCACTTTGTATGACCGACGGGAGGTCTTCCCTTTCAGAAGCTCTTAGATCGAACGACAGCCCCCTCTCACCAATATCTCATTTTTTTTTTCCCGCTCTGGAAATCAGAAACCCCCGAGATTTAGAATCGGGTGATATCCAACCATGTCGGCCGCCGAGTATTACAACACCGGCCCCGGCTCCGGCTATCAGCAGCAACCACCACCGCCCCAACAGCAATATGCGCCTCCCCATGGTTACCCTCAATATCCTCAACATCCTCAAGCTGTAAGTTCAAAAAATCACGAAAGAAATAAATTGGAAGAAAAAAAAGTTCCATCATACTTTGCCTCCCGAAGAGTCCACTTCACCTGATATCCCACAACTCTCTCGTGAGCACTGTTTCAGTAACTCTTTGAGAAAAACAAAACACTAACCATCCGAGCAAAAGTCCCATGGCCCCCCTCCCCAGGCCTACTACCCTCCCCAACAACCCATGCAGATGCCCGCCCAGCCTCAACACGCTCAAAAGAAGCCTTCACGCGGAGGCGGTAACTGCTTGACCGCCTGTCTAGCTGCCATATGCTGCTGCTGTGTCGTGGACGAAGCCTGTGAATGCTGGTGAGTTTATTTCAAGACCGCAGACGCAAGACCGAGGTCGATAGGTTGCTAACTGAGTCAACGTTTTTCAGTGCGGAATGCTGTGAGTGTTGCTTCGAGATCTGTTAAGGAGAAGGAAAGGGGAATAGGGGGATGTGGTCTCTATAATGTTATGAACGTTTTCTTGTTTTTGCATGGCAAAGATGTTTTGTGTTTTGATTCTACGAAATCTCCTTTTTTTTATCTTTATGACCGAGGCATGTTTTGTTTCTCCAACTGGTTGGGACGACATTTCCTTCCAAACTTATCCTATCTATATATTCGCCGCAAGATTCCGTGGGTATATCGTTGCATGTTGCTTTTGCCTTTTTCTTTCTTTCTAGGGAGTTACTGGAGAGGAACTAGCCGGTACGCATGCACACGAGGAGAGGATTGGCTTCGTTTCTTTTTTCTTCTCTCATAACCTTGTTTTGTTGGCACGGCGGTCACTTCGCTTGCAAATATTGTACTTAACATTGGTCTGTTGTGTGTGGTCTTTTGATCACGTCACCTGTGCAGTTAACAGTCCCTAAAAAGCATACAAGCTGCCTCTGCTACCCCATTGTATAGCGTCCACACCTATTCATCTCCCTACCAATAACTTCCTGGGAGATCCCGTTCCAAATACCTTACTGGTTCAGTTCTACATAGTTGGCAGGGAACAAACCAGAAGCACCGTGCAAGTGTCCGAACCACCAATCTTCATCGGGGAATTCGAGATCCGTAATGATGTCTCCTTCAGCGAAAGAAAGCTCTGGGAGAAAATGTTAGCGGATGGTCTACATCAAAAGAGTAACAAGGGCCGTCGCCAGGCGGATATAAACCCGTAACTTACCGTTATCTTCCGCAGCTTCGTAATCGAATTGAGCGGTGGCCGTGGGTCCTGCCGAAGGGGCCGACGGCTGGACGGCAGCTGGGGAGGAGGCAGGAACGGGATTGGGGGCCGGAACGGCAGCCGGCTCCGGAATTTGTTGTGCTACCGTTACTTCCTGATCCTCCTCATCCACCACCTTGACGTAGTTGCTGGGGAACAGACCGCGGTCGCCCTGGCTGTTCGTGCCGAGCCACCAGTCCTCATCAACCATGTCGATATCAGTAACGTACTCGTCCTCACGAAGATCAATCTCGTTGTCCTCAGCCTTTTCGTAATCGTAGACAACGATAGCCCTCTGTCCACTGCTAATCGGTTCTTCCGCAGCGTGGGTCGCGTCGTCTCCGTAGCTGTGGGCAACGGCAGCGGCCGCGGCGGCTCCTACACCTACACCGACGGCACCGGCACCGACGATGGCAGCGGCCGTAGGGACGGCGGGGGCGGTGTGGCTCTCTCTTTCTCGAACAGGAGAAGGCTGCCTGACTGGCTCCTCTTCCTTTGGCCGGACAGGCAAAGCTCGAGGGGGTTCGCGAGGAGGCGAAGGGCTGCGCGGAACAGGAACTGCAACACGGGGAGGTGAGGGCGATCGTTCCGGTTCCTCCTCATACTCTTCGGCCGGTTGCGGGCGAGCGGGCATTCCAGGGAGAGCAAATGCGCCAGGAGGTCGGGTAGAGCTGGGAAGCGGGGGTGGTGGTGAGTCGGCGACTCGAGGCACAGGTGGCGCCGATGGCGCAGGCGCGGAGATGGGCTGCGTGTCCTTGAATCGTTCTTTCAAAGAAGCCACGCCGCCTCCAGATGTCGGCTCCTCTTCCTCCTGGTATTGGTGGCCGGCGCTCTGCTCGCTTCCGCCAGTCGTCTGTCCGGTGATGCCGCGTCCGAAGTTGGTAGTCTGGACAGGAGCCCACGACTTGCCAGTATATCCGCTCTTCCACTCGCCGCCGCCACTCTTTTGAGAACCGATGGGCGAGGCTAGGGGAGGGGTCACAGTACTGGAAGAACCGAGACCATCCCTCTTTCCCTTCTTCTCTGCCCAGATCTGCGCGGGAGTCTTGCCTCCTTGATCCGCAAAGGTACGGCTCGCAGCGCCGACCACAGGAGGAGCAGGAGCGGCAGGTTTGGAGTAGCCAAGACCACCAGGCGTGGGAGGTTTGGTGCCGGTAAAGGCGGAGGTCGACGATCCAAACCTGTTGCTAACCTTGGGCTTGGGTAGGCTTGTCAGACGTTCGGATTGCTCAGGTTGGGAGAAAGCCGCACTACGCTCAGCTAGACTCTTGGGGGCAGGCTGCTCCGGCTCCTCCCTTGCA
Source organism: Scedosporium aurantiacum (assembly GCA_000812075.1). Classification (NCBI taxonomy): domain Eukaryota; kingdom Fungi; phylum Ascomycota; class Sordariomycetes; order Microascales; family Microascaceae; genus Scedosporium; species Scedosporium aurantiacum. The sequence goes on from JUDQ01000082.1 coordinate 90,747, forward strand.
GGGGCCGCCTGCGCGCGAGCCCGAATTGCGGCTATGTCGACCTTGCCAACTGGCTCATAAGCACCCTTTACTGGAGTAGGTCGAAGATCTTCCTGGTTTTTGGCGGCAGCGCGGATCGCGGCGATGTCAACTTTTCCAACTGGCTGATACCCGCCCTTCACAACGTCCAAGTTATCAGAATCCTGAGTCGCCGATGGGCTAAACCTGGAGGATTCTGCAGGCTTCTGCCTAGTGAGCTCGGCTATGTTCACCTTGGTAGGCTTATAAGCTGATTCCACCTTTTCCAGCTGAGTCCGCGTGACCTGGGGTGCATCGGCGCCCCATCCGTCGTCATCAACGGTCTCATTCTTTCTGTTCCGTGCAGCGAGTATAGGGTTGATGCGTCCGGCGCTCGAGGTGGTTGGCGTAAATACAGGCTTGCTGGTGGGAGGGGTCGGACGTGGGGCCGGTGCAGGAGCAGCAGAACCTGCAGAGTACTTGGCTCCCGAGGCATCCGCAACCTTTTGGATAATGGTCTCGGGGACGACGTCGCTATCAGATCGGGCGGTGATTTGGACGTGATAGCCGTGTAAAACCTTCGCAACAGCGGCAAGGTGGCTGGTGAAGTAGCCCTTGGTGCGCTCGGGAACACCACCGCCACACCACGCGATGAGAACGTTTTTCGGTAGCCCGCTGTTGGGATCCTTGACCTTGAGGAAAGCGAATTGTATGCGACCTTCATTGAAGTCTTCGACTAGATCGGCAAGCTCACCATCTATGAAGAAGAAAAGAAACGAAAAAAAAGAAAAGACAAGAACGTTAGGATATTCACCAGGCTACGCTCCTTCGTGGAAAGCAGTTCGATTCGGCGGTCAAACACATACCTCCAGTGGTTTCTACCTTTAGCACACTTTCCTTGGCGCCGGAGGGCTGGAATGCGTTTAGAAGGGGGGCCTGGACAGAGAACAGAGCCCAATGACCATACGTCGGCGAGCCAGACGAGGGGAGGGTAGCATTGACGACGGCCTGATAGCTGCTCTTGATCGAAGGGCCGTTCGTGGAAAGATTGAGCGATGCCATTTTCGAGGTTGTGGTCGATGAAGTGGAAGTTCTGGGTTAGACAAAGGGGAGAGCTCAGGAGCTAATCGGGAAGGGCCAGGAGATGAGGAGTTGGCGGATTTCCAGAGAGGAAGAAGGGGGTGGGGAAGGGTGGCAGGTGCGAGCTTCGAGCGATGCCAAAATCCCAGAAGTACGAGGCGTCAGTCGTTGGGGGGGAGTAAACAAGTGGAAATTCAGAATCGCGCTCGATTTTGGGGCGATTCTCTGTGGATCGTATTTCGTGAGCCGACGTTGGCAAACACAAGGTGAGAGTTTCTGGAAGATGGTGACGACACAGGGTTGAGGCTGTGTTGCTGGGCAAATTGTAGCCAATGCAAGTCACAGCAGTAGTGCAGAATGAATGCCTGGCGGACAATCGTACCAGTCCTTGGTACGAGGTACTTCAGTGTCCCACTTGCCCCCTCAAGTTCGAGTGCAAGTGTGCCAGCTGTGTCCTCATGTCATACAGTGGGCGTTACAGTGAGCCCAGAATCGGTCACTGTGTCCCGCTATCCTATCCGCGTATTAAAGCGGAGCAAGGCACCCTTCATAACCACAACTTATTGTTGGGCTGCACTTGGAACGGTTCGGGATTGTTGAATTTACAAGTACTAGAGAAAGGAAGAATTTCGACATCAATAACAATTGATCTTGATTCAATTCAACGCCTATGGAAATGAGAAAAAAGACCCTAGGTATGTTTTCGCGATTCGATGGATTCGAGGACATGGCTTTCGCCAACAGGGCAATATGACAGCTCTTGTATCAGACGTTCGTACGAAGTAGATGTTCGTTCATGTTCCTCGCCGCTTGCGCGCCTGGCGACACAGGTGACGGTGATACATTGATGTCCCGTATTCCCGTTAGTACACTACAGCAGTCCCTCCAAAGTGTTCCTCACAGGATATGCCAGGCACAGAGACGGAGCATTCGGATGGTAGTCATTCGGCCCCTTTACCCCAACCAGGCACCATGACATGGACAGAACCCACAGGAAGAAATCATGCGAGAGGCGAGCCTAAGAGCGCCACATATCTCATTAGCTATCGCAGTCGTGATCCTAGTTGTGCCAACCGAACCGAAATGGCCTCTCGTGTTCATTCTTGGTCGGCTAGACATTCCTCGATGCCTCCCCTTGATAGAAATGTCGACTCTTTCAGAGTATCATTCCCTCCTCAATCTCCAGTGCCCGCCCAACCCGCTTGAAGAAAGTGGGCGGACTTTCTTTTTCTCTTCTTACACCATGCATCCCGTGGCGCGGGGCATTCGTGGCGCCGTCGTATTGCGTTTATATCCATTTTCTTTCAGTAGACCTGGTTCTGGTACTATGCGGTTTCGATTCAAAGCCTTTCAAAGCCCTCAGGCCTGTCAAAGGAGCGAGAAAGTTTCATCTTGGCATCTACTCGGTCATGACGACATCTGCGGTTCCGACACTATAAGGCTTGAGGAAATCCGGATCATTCGCAATCTCTTCCTTGACAATGTCGAGACCGCCAACAAGCTCGCCACTGATCCATAGCTGGGGGTATGTGGGCCAGTCGGCGAACTCCTTGAGACCCTGGCGAACCTCGTCGTCGGCGAGAATGTTAAAGAAACCATACTTGACCGAGTTCTCCCGGAGGATGCCGACAATCTGTCGCGAGAAACCACACTTCGGCTCGCTCGGGGTTCCTTTCATGAAGAGCATGACCGGGGCTGCCTTGACTAGATCCGAGAGTCTGTTGAATAGCTCTTCCTTTTTCTTCTCGGGATCCTCCGTCGCATCCTCGCCGGTGGGGGCATTCTCTGCGCCTGCACCAGAATTTCCATTGGCAACGGCGGCAGAAGCAGAAGTATCGCCCTCAGATGCTTTACCCGCATGTGTTTGGATGGCAGTTCGGACCTTCGCGGCACTCGTGCCGCTCACAGTCTCGAGAATTTGGCCGTCCCTCGAAATAACAATGTAGGGAACAACATTAACCTCGTATTCTTCGGAAATATCCTCAAGCTCTTCGGCGTTAACAGAAGCCCATAGCGTCGTGGGCGGGTTGGTGACGGGGTACTCGGCGGCGAGGGTCTTGATGACTGTGGCCATCTGCGCACAAGGGGCGGCCCATGGCGCATGGAAATAGATAATGTGAAGGGCGGAGGAAGGGAGGCTGGCAATGTGCTTCTGCCAGTCGGCCACACTGAGAATCTCTGTGACAGTTGACATGGTGATGGCTAAGTGATGGTGGTCAATGCCAATCAGTGGCGTGCTGGGAGAAAATTATTGTTCGGAAAGAAGGATCGTATCGGGGTGCGAAGGAGGAATTCGGATCAGATATGGCCTGGAAAACACTAGTGACGCTCCAAAGGACGAAATTTTGAAAGTTGATGAGGGTATAATATTGATTCGTTCTCCAGTCAAAGACAGAACAATGGAATTATGCCAGCTCCAGATATCAGGGAATTAACCTCACAGGAGAGATCAAATCTTAAAATCGTCTGGAAAGGTCAGCCTGCGAATGTTGTCAAGATTTTAGCAGTAGAATGGCGGGGTTGGTTGTCGGCAGGTAGTTTGGAGGGGCAGGAAGGAGGCGAGTAGTTTGACCCCACCAAAGAGATTGATAGCCACTACAATTGTAATCGCGCCATCGCAACTGCGATTGACATTCAGGTGCTAGACTGGAGTTGCGCAACAATTGAAGAGACACTATGGAGTACGAAGTACCTATTATTAATCCTCGACACGCTCTGATAAGGTAAGCAGCAAAGCACATCATTAACATTGTTTTCTCCCTCAGGTCAAGCAAGAACAATAGAGGTACGAAGCCATGGAAACCATGAAGGACAGTCCATTAAATGGTTTGCGTGCTGTAATTGGGGGAGTTGAAAACACAATGGGTGCTTTGTAGCTGGCGAGTTAAGATTGATAACAATCGCTTCCAAGTGGTGGCAAGCCCCAGCGGAGCCTCGATCTTGAGGCTCTCGCCAATCCTTGAAAATTGATGGCTCAGGACTAGAGATATGAAGTACGAAATACTTCGTGCACTTCACATTATGTATACTGCAGCCACTGATATCACCTGGATTACGAAGTATAACCAGCTCACTGCAATGTGCTCAGTTATGATCACCAATATGGCCTACGAAAAAAAAAAAAACTGGTAATAGTGAATTTGATGCTCAAATGTAACTAGTGGGGGTTTTCATCATCAGTGCAACTCTTTCTTGCGTAGCCTTGTTGCCTAAAATCAGTGCTTGTTGCGAAAGTACTTGGGTCACTATGAAGAGCCAGAACGAGGCGTACTTCCACATTGTCGTCGAGAGTACTTCGTAATAGTGAGGTAATCACGTCCACGCCTCAGAAGTATCTGCACGGAAGCACCACCCTACCTACGCCTCAAGCTGCCTAGCCTGCCACACCACCCAATTATTCCCCCACCTTGAACGGATTGTTCCAGGGTGGCTCGAGCTGCAATCAGCGAGCGGAACATTGCTATAAAGTTGGTCCCCAAAGGTGGCTCGAGGGTACGAAGTACATTTGATCAATGTACTTTGTTGCGGCGCAATGTAACACGCAGACAGCAGAACACAGCATCAATCAATTACACTGCTGAATCCTACGAAGTACACGCCACGCCAGAAGCCCAGAACACATTGAGAGGACCCAAAATTGGCCAGCCGAAATTCACGTCTTTACCAACATTGTCGCAAAGCCCACAGATTTCCCTCTTCTTCCTTCTCAACTCCTCACCGCCGGAATCCATCCTCGCCTCGCAGTTGGAGACATCTAGTCTTCATCGCTTTCCACTCCCGCCGTTGCCCCGCCGCCTTTATTACCCTTTAGCTTGGTCAAGACAAACGTCTCCTGTTTGCCGCCGACCACCTTCGACGCCTGGGAATGATATCGGTTGGAATCCGCGTTGGACATACTCGCTCCTTTGTGCTCCCAGTTTAGCAACCGACATCGCACACTTGCCGTCTTGTTATTGTTATCTTTCATCGCCATTTTCCATCCTTGCCATCTCTTCGGAGACTCGCCTCTTAACTCCGCCTTGAACTTTATCTTCCATTGGACCGCGTGCCACAATGACACCTACTCCTCCTTCCACGACGCCTTCGTCGGGCGGCGCCCATTCCCCGACAGAGCAGTTCCGCGTCATACGCAAGAGAAATCGCATTCCCGTGAGCTGCCAGATGTGCAGGGCTAAAAAGTGTGTTATTCGCACCCTCTCCCGCGAATATTGGTGATGTGCTAACGATTCTGCCACTTAGACTGTAAGCAGCTCGATTCGTCAACGACAGCAGAGTCTCCAAGCCGACTAGACTTTCAACGCTTCGCCCAAGCAATCTCTGACCTCCTTCTCTTATATAGGAAATGCGATCGAGCCCATCCTTGCGGAAACTGTGTAAAGCGCGACGGTGCCTCCACGACCACCTGTCATTATGCCGCCACGGCTCCACGAAAGAAGCCTCAGACCCAAACCGCTAGCGGTCCAGGAGATATGCAGAACAGAATAGATCGCCTGGAAAATCTTGTGCTATCGCTGATGCATGGCGGCGCGAATGTCGAGATTCCATCTTCCCGAACCCAGTCAACAGGTCAAATAAGTCAAGATTCGACTGCGGTCACGAATAGGTCCCAGACAGAGGGCTCAATGTCGGCGTCGACGCGGACCGACCAGGGTGACGAGGGTAGTGATGTTGACGACAGACTTGCAACTTCTCTTGGCGTCCTCAAGGTCGACTCTGAGATGGGCAAGTCCATGTACTTGGGCCAGGAACACTGGCACTCGCTTCTCGCGGACATTGCCGAAGTTAAGAACTATTTCGCGACTCACAAGAAGGAGCTGGAGAGGAGTTTCAAACAAGTTATTTCCTCCAAGCCTGCACACGCCCTTGAAGGACCCGTGCTCCTGCTAGGCACACTGAGGACCTCCGAGGTTGAGTTGCGGGCAGAACTGCCGCCGAAAACAACCATTCTAGCTTTATGCGAGCGCTTTTTCCAATCTTCGGATGCTTGGATATGTATTGTCCATCGTCCTACTTTTCTACGCCAGCTACATGCCCATTGGTTGGATCCCTCACAGACGCCACTGATGTGGATAGGCCTGCTTTATTCGATTCTTTGCCATGCTGCGATAAGCTATCACAAGACCGGTGATGAGCCGCCTGATATGAAAGGTCGATCTCTCGACATAGCTGCGGAATACCGCCTTCGAGCTTCTCAGTGCCTTGTTACGGCCGACTATACGAAAGCGGTAGAGTATTCCATCGAAACTCTGATACTTTACATCTTTGGCGAGTACAGCTCGAGATGGGACATGGACATGGCGTTGTGGCTGGTCTTATCCCTGGCAACTAGAATAGCATTTAGGATGGGTTATCATCGTGATGGAAAGTGGTTCAAGTCCCTAACTCCATATCAGGCGGTATGTTTTTGTTCGTATTTTCTGGTTGCTGTGGGAAAGCTAATTCGTCCTTAGGAAATGAGGAGAAGAGTTTGGGCCATGGTCCGGATGGGCGACGTGGTGTTCTCACATCACCTTTCTCTTCCCCGAATGATAAACGATTCAGATTGTGATACTGAGCTGCCCAGAAACCTCCTCGATGAGGACTTTGGTCCAGAGTCTACCGAATTACCTCTACCAAGGTCGGCATTAGAACGAACGCCGGTCGATTATCTCATCGCAAAATCCAAACTCTGCATCGAGTTTGGCAAAATCCTGCGAGCAACAACGAATGTTGGTCGTCAGCTCACATACGACGAGGTTTTGCAATTTGACACGGATCTCCGGGCTGTCCGGGCCCAGTTCCCGCCTCATCTCAAGATATCCCCATTGTATGATATCTCCGAACCGCCGCAGGAGTACATGACGCGATTCCATCTCGATATTTTGTACCAAAAGATCTTGTGCGTTCTTCACAGGAATTATATCCCACGTGGAAGGCAGAACCCTCGCTATGCGCATTCGCGCAGAACCGCTATCGAAGCGTCTCTCGCGATGCTCCATCACCTCGAGTCCCTACATCGCGAAACACAGCCCGGCGGTCGATTAGAAGACTTGAAATGCCACGTTGCGTCGTTAGCCCTGAAGGACTTCAATTATCCGGCGGCTCTGGTGGCAGTAGAGTTGCGATATTCTAGTAGAGAGGCACACGAGAATCCCATCTCACCCTTCTCTCAAACTGGCTACGTCTGCACACTAGAGCAGCAGCGTGAGATGCTCAGGACGTTGGAGGTAACGCGGGATATCTGGCAAGGAATGTCTCATATGTCGGTTGATGCGTACAAAGCCGGAGCTGTCCTGAAAATTCTAATCGAGAGCGCGAAAATGGCCCGACCTCGAGATCCCAGTCGGTCCGCAACACCAGGAGCTGCGGGGGTGCGGCTCACGGGTATCAGTTCCTTCGTCGATTCGCAAGATATGAGACCGGAGCAATCCGCCGCTCTGGGGTTGGGCATGCTCGCTGGATCGATATCTCCCTCGTCACCACCGAATTTTGTTAGTCAAAACCAGAACAAGCTGCCACCCATATCCCAGATGGACCTTCCCATGTCCACTGGGGTCGTCGAGCCGACTATGCCTCCGGAATTGCAGTTTGACACGTTTGGGGCGAACCGTCCGTCGTCACCACCCCTCTCCCTGTTCCCCCAGCTCGGAGGCAACGGTGTCGACACGGGGGAAGTCGATTGGGTAAGTCATGAGCTCTGTCGGTCCACGGCTTGCGATCTCGTCCATTGCCGAATTTTAAGAAGCTAATCTCCTGCCTCTAGGATGCCTTCGAAAATTACACGCAGACCATGATATGGTCTGTTGATCCGGCTTTCCACATTTTTGGTACTGCGGAGGACGCGGCGCAGCAGAACAACAACGTAAATGATGCGTCAAAGTATCCAAAATAAAACACCAAGCTATGGAAGCCGGTGTTCCGACTCGGCTCGGATGAGACATATACTCATAGCTGCCCTGCATCAGATATCCCTCACGTGCGCCAATGCCCGGGCCTCATCACCGATGACGATCTCCACAAACCGAACGTGAAAGACGATCACCTGCTACTTGTTGAGGCGGATAACCATGGGCAAGGAGCCATCAAACCAACCGCGGGTTTCGAACTACGGCTGGCTAAGTCAGATTCCGTGAGGGAAATGCTGTTGGAACAGTCTTAGTCTGCGCATGTTCAAAGGCACTCCTGCTGTGACAGTCCTAGGGGTGGCGGATGTGGTATCGACCTTACACAGTGGAAACCTACTCTTCTCATGGGGTACTATGCAAATTTTTTTTTTTTTTTTTTTACCTTTTTTTCGGTTATGGTCGAGTGAATGGGCGTTGACTATATTGATGGTATCAACGAAAAAAAAAGGCGGGCGTCATTGCAAATGTGTTGTTCGCTGTTGGACTGGCAACGGTGCTAGATACGTTACTTCGCGAACAAGCAGAGCGGATACGGACGGGAATATCTTGATTCAATGGAAGTAAGTCACGTCTTGATAGGAAACTCTCCATTCAATATGTATCGAAAGTATACGGATGAATCGGACAAGATGCATTCTTGGGAGGAAATTCGGTGAAGTCCGGAGTGCTGTTAAAAAAATGTGTGTCCACATAACCCGGAGGACGATGTGAGTATACAAGTATATAGAGCTCCCTGGACGAGAGCTGTCTACTGGAAGAAAACCACCTCTCTATCATGTATCTAAAACTAAAGACCCCCTCATTTCAACACCCGACTCACTGCGCTGCTCAACACCGACATCTCCTCGCTCTCCGGTATCCATACCAACACTATTCCCTCCGCCGCCACGGCCCGAAACTGACTGCGCTTGGTATCAAAGTAAATAAAAGTAAAAATGCAGTGGCGCAGCTAGAGAGGACCTTTGGCGACGATGCGCCCTAGAGGAAAACCTATTTCTGCTTATCGTTCTCGCTCTCGGAGACCTTTTCCCACTCGTCCTCGGTGCTCACGCTCGATTGTGTTCCTGGTCCAACCCCCAGAGAGGCCGCGGCGGGCACCTCCCTCCTCCTAATCTCCCCCACGGCCTGCACCGACTCGACATCTCGAGACTCCGCTACGGGAGTCCTCGCGGCCACCGCGGGTGGTACGTTCGTCGGCGGCGCCGTCATGGTCGTCTCGACCTCGGTCTCGCTATCGCTCTCTCCGTCATCGTCGTCGTCACCCGAAGATCCTCCTGCCGCATCGTCGCGGGCGGCCTCGGCCTCGAGCTTGCGCTTCTCGCGCTCCTCGCGCTCCTGATGTATCTTTAGCTCGGCGGCGAACCAGTTGATGGACCACCATAGGCCTCCGCAGAGAATGGAGAGTATGATGAAGTGGACGCTCTGGGTGGTGAAGAGGAGGATGGCGAGTAGGAGCTGGAGGGCGGCGAAGGTGGCGTTGGCGGCTTTGAGGAGAGTCGGGGTCGGACCGGCGACGAAGATGGATTCCCAGAGGTCTTCGAGGAAGGAGGCCATTATTATGGAAGTCTAGGTTTATTAAATGCGACTAAATTTTTCTTTTTTTTTTTTTTTTTTTTTTTTTTGTTCGGAGGGGCGAGGGGTTGGAGATGTGGAGTGATCGTCGGGGTCTGCGCGGAATATTGGGCGCTTTGGATCTCGCGCGAGAAGACAAAAGGCAACCCGGAAAAATTAAATCGATATTCTCGGTTTCGCGTTTTTATTTCCCCTTCTAGTTTCGCGCTGGGCGGAGTGTTGGCTGAGTGCAGAGACAAAGATATCTGCTGTCCACAGGTCGCGGTTTGGAGAGAGGTTGCGGAGTGACGCAACGCGTGCTTTCGGAGGTGGGTGAGCTCAGAGCACAAGCTAATCTGCACTGCGGGAAGGCTTGGGCGGTGATGAATTTAAATGGGGTCGGGTCTGGTCTAGTGTCGTGTAAGTACTTCGTACTTGTACAATGTATTGTGTACACTTTACACTTTGGAAACGAAGTCGAGGATCCTAGACCGCCACGTCCTCGGTCCATCACTCTGCGCCCAACCTGGTTCCATCGAACGAGGAGAGGGAGACAGAGAGAAAGAAGAGGACAGAGTCGCAGCAAGTTGAACTCACATTCAAGGAAAAAGACAAGTTGTCCTGAGCAGTCGGGGTCTCTTGGGAGGCCAATAAACAACGCAGCAAGGGTACCAAGAACTCCAGGCAAGCAATTATAACACCGTCGCAAGCGAGTCTTCGTCAGCTAGCGGGGAGTCCTGGTCGCGAGTCTTGATTAGGCAACACAGTAATAGATAAATGTAGATTTGATCTTGGTATTAACGATGGTTCGTAACACGACGGTGACAGCTGCAGGAGGAGAAACGGAGAGACTTGTAGGCAGCCAGAAAACTGGAGAGAACAGATGGCATGTGCTTTTATATCAGGAGAAACCCCAGGTTGCTACTTGCAGGAGAGGAGGAAAGATGGGAACAAGGTGACGCTGAGGATGGCTGGTCAGGCCTGTTTATGAACCTGCCTGGTCCGGTTTGGTTTGCGGGGATTTCCCATCGCTTTTATCGGCGACATATCTATCTATTGTTCTTTCTCGGTACTTGGGGCCCTGATATGGCAGGCCTGGCCTGGTCTGGGGGTAAATTCGGCGGCGGACGCGACCACGAGACCAACCTCGACTGCCTTTAATGTGCCTCAATGATGTTGCAAGTCTGAGGGCGGGGGGACGCTTTGTCGCGGGGGAATTAACACCAGGACCCCTCGTTTAATTTTTTTTTTCACTCCTTTTTTTCTTTCTTGGCCTTTGGGCTTGCTCGCATATCGGACATGTGGGCATTCTTGGTGGATGGACGGATGAACTGGCGGGATGCATTGGACCCCTCCTTGTCAAATAAGGTATAAACGATGCGAGGTCGGCTGGCTGGGAGAGGAGGTTGAAGATGCGGCAGATTGAGGGGTAACCAGTCCTGGCCACGGGACGTTGTGCGATTTCAGAGGAGCAATGCATGTTGATCTGCGGAGCTTCGCTGTTCGATGCCTGACGTGAGGTCTCGTACATTACATTGTATCTTATGCAAGGAGAAATTGCACAGATATTGAGCTTGTCCATGGATGAGATTCATTGCTCGCGCTCATCCAGCACCGCAGACCTTGGACCTTCGTGACAGGGTCGATGTCATGGGTCTTGTCCCAAGCTCAATGCCTTATCAGGTGGCTGTACGCATTAAGCAGCTCAAGGCTGGACAAGCGCATCAATTACATCATCGGTTATGACCACTCTAGGACACTTTGAACCAGTAAAAGAAAACTCCCCTCTCCATGCTAAGTAAATGAGGTGGCGGAGGAAATGTCATTGGGCAAGGTCGATGTGAGGAGACACTCCAACCTCATGCCCGAGAATGCGAGAGGATAGGCGGATCTTCCGGGAGATCCTATGCCTACAGTGGATGGACAAATGTAGGCGCTCGAGTTGATTTATGTACGAAGTAGCGTCGCCTTTCGCTCGGGTTGCTCTCGGTAAATGGGAGGATCCCATTCTTGGAACCGGGTTTTAGCAGTGTTTCCCTCACCTTTTGTGTACTTTGTAGTTCTTGGGTAATTCTTTTCACAGGAAGGACCTCGAGGTGGTCACTTCGACATAATAAAGAACATTGAAAAGGAAAGGGCGTGTCAATGCGGCAGGCAAGAGATGCTCAGCCTTGCCCTTTCCCTCTTGTCATTGCCTGCAATGGCTAAGAAGTGGTGACTGAGTGGTGGAAGGGAAGGCGCAAGAGGGCCACTGACTCCATTGTTGGAAGCTCTAACAGTGAGGTGCCACCGCCAATGTTACTCAAGCTTAGTCAACCGCCACTGGAGCAACACTGGACACTTGGAGTTGAAGTGTTCAAATTGGGCAACTGCCGCTAACTGTCATCAAGGATGGGACCCCGGCCCAGCCTGTCTTCGATCACAGTTGCATAAACCCCAGCCAAAACATTGTTGGAGGAGGCATCCAGCGGATAGAGCAAGGTCCAATTGTTACTCGCCGCCTCTCGAATTCGACATCGCAGAGTCCTGGTTGCACCCGTCTTAACCAACCCTCTCCCCGCCGACGAACTCAGATCGCAATTCTGCGTGCGTTCTTATCGTCATCGTCAACATCACCCACTACATGTAAGATCACGATTCCACCATCGACCCACACACCCCCCATCACCGTCAATACGCCCCCCACACCAGCTACCTCCGGGAGCCTTCCTCCCTCAGCCTCGTCACCGACCTTCTTTCAAGCATGCCCTCACCTTTCCCAACATGACCAAACCGTCAGAAGCCATGGCATCTGTCGACGCCTCCACCGACAATGCGTCTTCTGCGACACCCTTCGATCCCCAGATGCCGACCAGCCATTCCCAATCCGAGGAAAGCTCCCAACCTAGTCCTACCCAACCTCTACTCCCGCTCAGCTCCTCCCGGCCAGAGACTGCCCCGAAGCAGGTCGTCGAGAAGCTCCTCAAAGGAAAAGAGGTCGTTGGCAAAGCATTGGCGGAACGTAGCGGGAAGCTTACCTTGCTTGAGCTACCTGTAGATATCCTTCGCCTGATTGTTCACGAGGTAAGGAAGCCCCTCACCACATCTTCCCCCCTTCTTCCGGCCCTAATAGTCATACACTTCTGGAGCTTAGCACAAGCTAATTGACCCGGTCATCTTTCGCTCTCCGGCCGCGCTTAGGTTACACATACCAATGACCTTGCGTCTCTTGCTTTGACAAATTCAACGCTTCACAGTTTAGCGGTTCCGCAGATTTACTCGAGATTCGACATAGTATGGCCCGATTCCGACGCCGAGGCTACCGAATCCAAGAACGTCGATGCCCTCACCTATGGTCTCTCGACTCTATGCCTTGGCAATTCCTTTGCGCACCGAGCCCACTTACTACGCAACCCCTCCTCGTCCACTCCGACTGCAGTGGTCCACCAACTTAGGAAGAGCAACTATGCTCAATATACCCGGAAGTTTTCGCTAGGGAATGGACCTCCCGACTGGGTAGCTGAATACCTCATCTCCAAGGAGAGCGGGAAAATGCTAGGCACTCTTGTCGCCCTCGCTGTCGAGAAGATGGTGAATCTGGAAACCTTCGTCTGGGATATGCCTACCGGCGTGATATCCGACATTTTCCTAGCCCTAGCCTCTCACCAAGATCGCTCGCCAGATGCCGAATGCAAGTTGGAGCGAGTTTGGGTTCGATGGCACGATAGCTACGATGACCCCACGCAGCCTGACAACGTCCAAAGCCCAGACTTGGCTAGCCAGACCGTTATCCCTTCATCGGCGACTTTAACTCCAATTGGCATCCTCCTCCCATCCAACTCTGAGCCACGGCCCCACTCGTTGACCCCTATGCGTTATAGAGATAGCCGCGTAGAGTACCCAACCTTCAGTGTACTCCCACCTCTAAGGAGTCTGACAGTATTGGAAATTGATGACGTCGCCTACCTGGACGAAATGTCGGTGCTCATTGAGCGCTCCAAGTCGCGGCTCCGGGAACTTCGCGTTGGCATAGGCTCTCGGGTGACGCACCGCGACTTTGTCAAAGCCTGGGACGGCTCTGACCTAGAACAAGTCGACCATGATGCTCACTGGCCCGGCGCGAGCACTATTGGGGATCGCCGCCTGGGTGGTGTGCTCGGTGTAATATTCGGCAGGATCTATGATATACGGCGCAAGGCGTCGAGGAAAACGGATGATAATAGTGGGTCATCAGCGGCTCAACAGTCCCAGGCCGAGGTCGGGCCTGTTTCCTACGTCGAAGTTACGCACCCGTCGGCCGCCGGAATTGCCTTGCCTTCTCCAGGCAGCGTTGTTCCTACCCTAGAAACCACACCAGTTCCCTCGTCCCCGAAACGAGGAAGCCAACCTCATATACCTCCTCGACCGACACTAGATGAGCTTGCCAGTGCCCAGCCTCGTAACGGAAACTTCCGGAAGTTGGAAGGGAAGCTGAAGTTGCGCACTCTAGAGCTCGAGCGGGTGCCGCTTTCTATGCAGGTCTGCACAAAGGCCATTGACTGGACAACACTCACGACCTTTACCCTTCTTGATTGTCCGTATCATGACAATCTCTGGAAGCTCCTCAAGCAGAAATTCGCTCCGACATCCAACATACCTGGGATCAAAGATGCGAATGCAATCAGGACAGCACCAGCAAGTTCACTTCAGTATCACCTTGCCCTCAAGCACATTCACACTGATCAGGCATCCACAGCCTTGATCAATTTTATCAAGGAAACCTTAGCCCCCAACTCCCTAGAGTCTCTGTTCCTCCACGACCGCCGACACTCACTAAGTCGTACTGTTGGCATTGAATCGATATTCAAGTCTGTCATAGTCAGGCACCGTAGTAGCCTGCGAAAGCTGTTGCTGGATAGCTCAGAAAAGCGCAGAGGAAATAACACTGGTTTTGATAGCCGCAGATGGCGCCATTGGACACCGACGACTGATATGGTCTTGTATCTCACGAGCGGAAAGATGCCAAAGTTGACAGAGCTCTCAATAGCTCTGTATTATAAGGATTGGGTAAGTCTTGAGACACAGAACCACCATGTTACTAAATGGCCACCTGCTCCATGTCAATATGCGCTTGCTACCCCCTCACCCTTTTCTTGTTACTAACTCGCATCTCTTTACCCTTTCGCAGCATCCTTTCCTCCAGAGGCTACCCAATATACCTCACCTGAGGGCTCTATGCCTGCCCAATATCGCCATTACCGACAGGGACGCTTACAGCTCAGAACCTAAAGAGCTAGCCCTACAAATTGTAGACATCATAACATTGCGGCCAGAGATTGAGCTCTGCTACGTTGGCCTCACGACCAAATGCTTTGAAATTTACGAATCCGAGCCCAGGTCGCGTGCCAGGAGAGCCAGACGAGGTTCTGTGGATTCTTCATCCAGCCCTGCTCAGGGTAGTGATGCTTCCTCATTCGGCGGTGACGACGATACCGCTAGTATAATCTCAGTCTCCACCGTTGGGAGTGCCCAGGGTGGCACGACTCCCGCGAGCGCTGTTTTGGATGGCGCGGAATCGGAGACGTCTCTCGCGAACGACTCGGATACGGATCCCCTGAACGACCTGGACCTTGCGCTGCCTCGGTGCGAGTTCCGGGTAAGAGAGATTTTGTTTTACGACGAAGTTTCCATCTTTAAGGCGAGGCATGCGAAGCTTTAAATGGAACGGTTTCCTACTTTTGTTCAGTCGTTTTTATCCATTTTATGAATTTTCCCGCTTTTTTTTCTTTTCTTTCTTTTTTTTTTTTTTTTTTTTTTTTTTTTTTTTTTTCTACTTGAGGAACATGACATTTGAGCGTATGCATCGATCAATAACCAGCAGTAACGATCATGATGGATATATGGCGAAGGGTAAGAAGGACAATGGGACATTGAGACCTCTGATATATACTTACAGGCAAAGAAAAGAAAGGACTTTGATACCACTCGGAGAATTGACTTCATATTTTTTTCCACTACTTCATCTCTGGATGTTACTGAGCATAAACGTTATTCCCCAAGTCTATACTCTCCTTTCCCTTTTCCCTTTATGCTCATCCAGCATTCGTGTCTCATCCGGGGACTCCATTGTTAATTCCTCCGACTCCCCATGCCGGGATTTTCTCATTCTCGTGCCAAGCCCAACATCATTTTGATTCCTTTCCATTTCGTTTTTGTTTGTTTTTATTTCGGCTTCCACCTCAAAGACTCAACAATTGGATCACTCGGCACGGCAACGGGACACCACGGCTATTGCGGAAGCGACATGAGCCGACTCCGAATATTGTCAGGAGCGAGCAGGTTTCCACCCCTCCACCAGCCCGTTCCGGCCGGAATTACGTGCCATTCAATGCAGTCCGTCTTGAATAAGTTTAGCTAGAGAGAAGCTAAACTGGTACCCGAGTAGAATTTTCATCTACACTACGAAGTGGTGGTGTACCTGGACGCCACGATTAGGGGTCTTATTTTTTTTTCTCTCTCTTCTTTCCTACCCCGCCCTCGGTGATGCATTAGCGGTGAACCCGGCATCAGCCTCCGTCCCAAAGACCGTGCTAGACCTTGTCCCCCTTTAGGACATGTCGACATGGGTTGGAAAAAAGGAAAAAAAAAAGACGGAAAAAGAAGTTAACGAGCTAGAGTCATCATCAGGTCACCCTCTCTCCTCCCTTCTCCCCACAGACATTTTAACTAGTAAGCGCCCTAGCGCCGTGCCGTAGACGTATTTGGCTCGTTTTGATCAACCCAGATGATCCTTCGATGCAAAGCCACTGCGACCCAAATAACAGAACAAGCCCCCCTTTGACATTTAGCTCAAGTGGGACTCCGCCCCTATTCGCAGTCTTACACTACTAGACAAACTCTAGTCTGCCTCGCTAAGTTTGGGGTGGGAGGCGGGGTGAAGGGGGGGTAGGACTGTCACATCGCGTTGGGTCTCTTGGTTTCGTGGGGATAGACATCGCAAGGATGGGGCCGGGAACAGAGAGGAAGAAAAAAATGGTGAGACAGACATGTTGGAACAGGTCTCTTGAGAGGCACAGCCAGCAATGCACATGATCCATGCCCGCAGGAAACGTTGGACGTGGGGAATGATCCACGAAAAAAAAAAGTCGAACTTCCCAGACGTCTACGAGCCCTTCTTAAGCGCCCTGTATCGACGGGGGGATGGGTAAAGAAGTCGATATACGCATCTTTACTCGTCAAGAAGATTAGCCAATCCATAAAGATGGCTCCTTTACCCCGGTTGGGGTCGCATATGGTCGAGACCCAAGTGCTCCCAGGTCCCCCACCCACCCCAAGCTAAAAGATCAAAAAGAAGAAGAAAACTTATCTAGCCTTGGGACGTTTTTTTCTGTCCTTTGCCTATCAAGAAATTAATTCAACTGCAGAATCTCAACACCCAACGACGGCATCTGACTGGTGCAAGTCCCAACGGGCGCAGAATGCCTCGTTGATCTCTCATGTTGGTGTGCGGCACGGCTTGCGGGCCGGCGCTTGTGGTCGCGCAAGGTCTCGCCACTCCTAGCCACCACCTTCATCAATTCGTCCACACTCCAACAGAGGAGAGCGAATGGGCGATTTTGAGGGGTGGCTCCCGGACCCGGTCGAGATGGGAAGGATCAGGGGAGGCGGCGGTGGAGGGTTCACGGTGGAGGCCGGCTGGATTGGCAAATCCATGGATGGTGCCATGTTGGCAGACATCTTGTGATCGGCGGCAGACGCGGAATCAGGCAATTCATCTGTTGAAGGAGAGGGTTTATAGGAACAAGTAAGACCAATCTACAATACAAAGAATGTGTGTTCTCGTTGAGCCAACTGCCGACTTGGGTCACATTCGTGAGATGCAGGTGATGATGAACGTGCCTATATCGCGCGTATCTAAACCGTCAGTCAAGGCAAGGAGGCGCCGTCACTTGCTGTTTCTCCCTTGTAGAGGAGGTCACCTTGCATCTCAGAAGAACGGAAGTCGAGCCGCAATGAGAAAGTGCACCCGGCCAACAACCCTGGCGCGAAGGTCAAGGCACCGCATTGCCGGGGTTGGTTACATGACATCCTGACTGGGCTTCACAGATTAAACCCCCGTTGGAGATAATTTTCCAACAGAGGAGTGCGTCAAAAAGGATGAATCGGCAGGACCAGGGGTGCTCTCTTCACGTAGCAGAGATAGGCCGAGGTAGAGCGAGATGGTGGGCTCGGGTGCGGCGAGGCAATTCTTGTCCACCAACATTTTGATCATCTCCGACGCTTCTCTGTACGCCTTCTTCTAGCGCCAAGGCATTTTTTTTTAAATCGATTTCGCCACTCGGTTTTCAAAGGGAAAACTCATACTTCAATTAGAGCCTCGCGGACTCTAGGATGTGGAATGGGCGAACACAGCGCCCGGCATCCATCCAAGATCATGCCCTCCCATAAAAGTGCACTCGAGAGATGCATTGATTACGAGTTCCAGGATGGTGGCCATGTAGCTTACATGCACCAACAAAACCTAAAAAGCTAAGCATGTATGGTCTGACCTTCGGTCGCATCGTGCAAGTGCCATCCTTCCCGAGAAGGGCGGGGGAGGGGGG
>JUDQ01000083.1:0-107611 GCA_000812075.1 Scedosporium aurantiacum
AGAGAGAGGGAAAAGAGGGGGAGGGGAGGGACTTGCTTCGACACTGGCACACATTCGAAGGAGCTGAAGTAGGACAAAGGTAAGGGGACTGCTTATGGGTCCCGAACCCCTCTTTCCTCGAGACACGGTCTGGTCAGCCTTGTGGAAATGTCGTGTTTCTTTAGGAATGATGGAACCGCTTGTAAGGCTCTGAGTCTTTCCCCAAAATAAATCAGTATTTAAGATGGGCTCCGTCCATATTAGCTGGCGGACAAGATTAGACGATCCGTAAATTCATCTTCCCCCACGGGCATCGCCTGGTACTGCTTTTCACTAGAGCGGTTAGTACATATATCTGCGACTGCTTTCAAATGATCCTCCTGCAGGTTGCTCCCAAATTACACCTTCGGCAATCCAGATATCCTATGCCGAGCTAGCTGGACGAATAGTGCGCCGTGCAAACGGAAGCAATGCAGCACCAACATACACAAACGCCGCGATGATCGACGACCTACACTAGACAATGCATGGCGTCAACATGTTCAACAGATTAATATTAGTAGTCTTTTTCTCGCTCAAACACGGACTCTCCAAATACAGGACCACGTCGGCAATTCGATTCTCTTTCTTTCCGTTTTGTTCCTGCTCCCAAGACTCCTAAATCACAAGTACGAAGTAGGCCTTGTTTGAGAACGGCACCAAACGAGTCATTCCCCTGAAGCCTCCGCGAACTTGGTTTTTTTTCCGGGGCTCTCTGTCTCTGTAAACAAATACAGATATTGAGCCCCGAACTCTCCTTTAGTGAAAGGGCAACCACGTAACTTTCCGGTAAGGTTTGTCTGATGTCGACTGATACCACTGCTCATTGGACGGGCACTCCGTACGATGGCGCTCAACTTTCAGCTTCAGACGAAAAGGATGAGCCGCATCTGTTTGTTGTGGCATCCGCCATCTCGCTAGGGAAAACCATACAGACCATGAGTTGATCAGTCGTGAGAGGATGCTCCTTGCCCTTCCAATGAGATGTGCCAGGTTCTTGTATTCATTCCCGACTTGCATGCCCTTAATTATCAAATGAAATTTGTGTACGAAGTAGGGGTCTTTACATGCGAAGTGTGATTTCTTTTCTTTTTCCTCTATTATTCTTCCCCACCAGTACAAGTGGTTAGAACTATCCCGAGCTTCATCTCCACGACACACTGCATTCACATAAACTACGAAGTACTGCACAAGGTGGGTAAACCCTTCGGCTTCGGCGACTTGTTCTAGCCCGTTCCAGAGATACCAATTCCCAACCAACCTCCGGACCTTGCCGCCCCGTACGAGCTTGAGGAATGTCCAGTGTCTAATGTAAAATCTCTTCAGCTAGAACGCCAGAAAAACTACGATCCTGCCAATGACCACCCGTGACCATGTGGCAACATTTTTTTCTTTCTTTTTAGCTCTTGGCACCAGTTATCTGAGAATACACTTCGTTGAGAAGAAAGAAAAAAAAAAATCCAGTCAGCCACCTCACGCGGTCGTGCGACAAGACCCCGATTCCGGGAAAAACTAGCTTTTTCCGAAGGAAGCATCGCACTTTCCGCCCTCTTAGCTTCCCAGAAACTTTTTTTGGCCCCTACCCTTCTTTTCACAAACTTTCGCAAACTTTTTCTTTTTTTCTTTTTCCTCACAAATGAATATGCTCACATAATCTCCATTTAACAAATCACTTGATGTAACTCTGAGCCGAGGCACAACTAGTTGTACTCACGCAAGTACACATTCCGCAATGCCCGGACAGAGCGAGACAGAGCCCAGAGACATCCTCTTTTTCCCCCTCTGTCCTATGTTTCCAATGCACTAGCGTAACGTCGCAACCAGTAGTGTCGAGCCCTCGGTCCGGCTCCACGGTTTCTTGGCACCGTCCGAAGCCGGATCAGGAGAGAGCAAGGCACATTTTTTTTTTCTCTCGCATGCAGTAGTGTAGTGTGCCATCCTGCCATCCCACGATAGCGCGTCACGATATCCGAAGGACACTATCCGAAATAGCCCCGGTCCGACTCGACGACATGGCATGAGCACCAGGAGAATCAGCTCAGTAACACAGCCTCCTGTGCAAGGCCGCAGGGTCACGGGTCGCGAACGAAATACTTGCAGAAGATTTTGCCATTGTATCCATGAAGAACTGTTGTACTATGCTATCTCTGTGAACTTCGTGGGGGGATGGGCCGTAGCCCTACAGACGTGTACGTACGACGCCGACTTCTCGGAACAGTCGTAATCTTACGAAGGAGCAATGAAAGGAGGCACAGATTGATGGGGAAGTAGAGGGTCCCAAAGAGACTGAAGAGGATAGCTATGTAATCCCCAAGCAAAAGCGATGCCCGACATAAGCCAGTGTTTTCCATTCCAAAGCACACACACCATCCATTCATTGGAATGCGCCTATTAAGAGCAATACAGCGAGCGCCAAGGTTGCGAAGATTGCTGCTCAATTTTGGGAAAATAAAAGAGCCGCCTCGCTAAGGTGCGTCGTTATATGCGAGATACTTTCGCGAGACAGAGACGAAGCTACCTGCGGCTTATGTGTTGTCTTAATATCATGTCCCGTGGCCAACGCAGCCATTCGATGGGATGATATTCGGGGGCCGTGTCTGATATATCCTTGTGGGTTGACTCCTACCCATGGGTCAGAAAACGGACCGTCGACCATCACAGGAAGTAAGCCGCCAGGAAAAGTCAACCCTCGAACTTCTCCGAATCAAATTTGATCATCGAGCTTTTGCCGTGGTCCCCCCACTCTCCTTCGATTCTCTCCTTGGATCCTTGGAGATGGAAGGAAAGCCATGTTCCATGCGTCTTCCTTGATCTTCAGATCGTCCTATGCATCGCTTCGCATAAAGCGCCCAACGGGATCAGTGTTCGCCTGATATACAAAGTAAGCGGCCATTAATCCAAGAGTTTCAACATGCAAAAGTTCTTCCATATCGCCGGGCTGACGGACACGAACACGGGCAACCTCCTCCCTTGGGAACTTCTCTTTGGGCCATCCTCTCCGCTCCTTGGTGCGACAGGAGAAGAAAAAAGTTGAATGATGGGGGTAACAAAGGGGGGGTGTTACCACATGTGAGCAGTTTTTGCAATGATCGACGCCTGCCCCTCCCCCATATATTTCCCCA
Organism: Scedosporium aurantiacum; assembly: GCA_000812075.1. Lineage (NCBI taxonomy): Eukaryota > Fungi > Ascomycota > Sordariomycetes > Microascales > Microascaceae > Scedosporium > Scedosporium aurantiacum. The sequence goes on from JUDQ01000083.1 coordinate 3,141, forward strand.
AGAAGTGGCCTTTGGGCGTGGATGATGTTGAACCCGCATTGAGGCTCCGCATGTCCGCCCGCCCTTTCAGCCTGAAATCTTCCCCTCCCTTCCCTACCACGCACACCTTCCTAAAATTGTGCCGCCCTTTCTCCCCCACCGTGCCGACGAGCTCCCAGATCTGACGCCGTAGTCTGGGAACCGGGATCTCGACATTGAGGCTGTTTTGAAAAACGCCGAACAATGAGTTGATCCATCTTTCCCGATGGGCGGATATCCCGATAGAACCACTTTTGCCCGCCCGTGCCTCCACCCCACCCGACGCATCAAGGCTTGCCCCGTAAGGCCCTCCTCAGCTGGATGGAGTGCCCGCATGTGAGTAATAACAGAGCATCACGGACCAAAAAACCACGGACCTCCTCGTGGCCCAAGATTCGCGGCGTGTCTTCACAAAGACGCTCGAGTTTTTCAGGGGGAAGGGAAAACAATACTTGATCTGGCGAGAACAGACAGGGGTGATTGGTTTCAGGTCAGGCACCTCTTGGACAGCATTATTTCTCGTTCCCGCGACTGCCTCTTCAAATCACCCCCCAAATTATCATCTCAAACGTGGCCAGCGATACGAAATACTTCAATGCGAGATGGGGGATCGTTCGCAGGATTATAGCCAGATGTATAACAACATGCTGAAAGATCCCTGCCGCATCAACCTCTGCACGCACGGAACATGGGGCGTCAGCCGAACAACGTCCCCCTTCCAGGAACATCTGCAGAGGAGGCCAGGTGGCACAGAATGGGGGGTAGCACTTTCAGTCTCATAACCTGAAAAAAATTCGGATTTACCGGTCCGCTAACGACGGGCGTGGGATGTACATTCGAGATTGCGCTCTTCTCGAATAATTCCATTCTGGGAGGGTCTCGACTGGCGGCACTGAAATCATCCATCATCGGATAAACATCCATTAACAAGCAACACGTGACTATATGACTCCGTATTTGTATCAGGATTTGTTATTATTATTGCGGGAGTACGAAGTAGACATGGGGAATATACCTGACCGGTGCCATCAAATGCATCGTGAGTGAATAATAGCTGGTTCCAATGTGAGTCTCACCGTGTAAGAAATACGGCATGGTAGGTCCATCGTTCAGTTCAGGGTGGTACCGATGAAGGTCTCTCCAATAATCACGTGACACTCGCAAAATAAAATTACCGATCCCGAAATGTGAGTTGCTCTGATTGGCCAGCAAATTTCTATCTCTTTGAGAGCTTCTAGGAAGAAAGCTGATGGAGAGATCGTAAGAGAAGGAAACTGTGACTCGCGTATAGAATCCTCCTCAACAACACCCACCCCAATGGCGAGTCTAATCGCCACCAAGCCTTGCGTAGGCAGGCTTCTGCGGCCACGCGACCTCCAGCTCGGCGCAACGGCCATCACCCAACCCGCGTGGGCGTTTGCCGTGACACGAACCTTTGCGACCACGGCGCCGCAGTGCAAGAGGACCAAGCACAGCAAGACGAGAGATAACAACCGCTTCCGAGGCGTGAGCGCTCTCCGAAGAACGGGTCTCCGCGAACCCGTGTCGGTTTCGAACGTGCCGCTACCCAGACCGGTTGAGTCCCTCCCGAAAATCGAGATTGACCCAAACCACGGACTCTACGCATTCTTCGCGGGCCCCGACAAGTTGATGAACACGCCAGCGGAGGACAGAGAACATGGACGGGCGTGGTCAGTCGAGGAGCTGCGAAGGAAGAGCTGGGACGACCTGCAGAGGCTCTGGTGGGTGTGTTGCCGGGAGAGGAACAGGATCTCGACGGCGGACCGGGAGAGGAAGAGGGCCAACATGGGATTCGGAGCGGCTGAATCGAAGAACAGAGACGATGAGGTATGTTTCCAGTCCTTTTTATCTTCGTCAATACTCTCAATTTCAAGCTAGTTGAGCTAACGTTCTCTTGTGTCCCCACTCAGGTCAAGCAAACGATGAAAGCTATCAAGCACGTCTTGACGGAACGATACTACCTCTGGGAAGATGCGTACGAAATCGCAAAGGAAGACCCCGAAATCAACCTAACTGGCGATGGAGACGTCTACGTGCCGCTGGAGGATCAGGAATTCTTTGAGGAGGAGGAAGCGAGGGCTAAGCCTGAGGGGGCAGAGGCTCCTAAGCCGGCTCCCGCTTAAACGGCAGAACGTCTAACGAAGAAGCTTGGTCTCTGCCTTGCATCAGCTGCCGCCTCGCCATGACGGAGGCGCTCATATATGATTGAAGTTGGAGATGGAGAACCTATACTAGAGGGCTCGAGCATGCAGCAGAGTCACCCCTGGTTGTATGATATGTATAATACATAGATTTTTCGCATTCTTAAGGACAAAATCAATGCTATTATTGTTTTCTTATATATATTTTACTTGATATAACCTTGAGGATGTCATAATAGACTGCTGGATGTTGTCCAAGCTTCTTCGGATTCTGAGCAACTCGTGATGCTGTGCTGCAAGAACTTCAGGCTGAGAAAACCCACGTTCTGGAAAAGGCACCTCGGCGAGCATAACATAGCGTTCCGTATAACCCTGCACATAAAATGTACGCAATATTTGGTAGATTATTGTTGCTCAATCAATGAGGCTATTCCATGCTGGGAATTGGTGTCGATTGAAGTCCACTTTGTATTACTTGTACTGAGTAGGCAACGAAGAAGGGGCGTCGATGCAGCCCACTCTGGATGGACTGTTCGAAAATGGCCAATCGAGACCCTGATGATCGTCCAAAATGCAATTGATCCCGACATGGTTCATGTGCAGATTAGCATGGGATAATAATATTGATCAAATTTGATTTCTTGCACCTGAGCCAGTGAGCCTGACCAGCCGGACACTTGAGCAACTTAGGCGGTCAGGTCGAGGTGTGCCCCTCCTTTGCTACTCCCTCAACTGTTGCTCCCTACTGTTCCTACCCCCCTACGCTAAAACCTCCTCCTTCCCCAACCTCAATCTCCCCTTCGAAAGTAGTTGATCATCTCAATCCGCAAAATCTAAAAACGAGTCTCCTATCTAAAAACCTCCTTTTGCAAGCGTCTTGATTTTCTCTTTTTCCCCCCATCTCCTAATATATCTTCTGCAACCATGGACGAGATTGCCAAGGAATACGATGTCATTGTTCTCGGCACAGGTAAGCTCCCCTGATGCTTGGTGTCTCCCCGCTCCCTCCTTTTGACAGCCCCGCACATGTCGATAACGGTGGGGTTGTTTCAAGCCCGACGACGAGGAGAACGAAGAGAACATCGCGAGATTTGAGCGGATTGAGGATCTAACGCTTGTACAGGTTTGACCGAGTGCATTCTCTCTGGGTAAGGATTGCGAGTGCTCGATACATAGCTGCCACTATATTGCGTGCGGCAGCTCTAGCTAACCTACCCTGTTCTGCCACCTCTAGCGTGTTGAGTGTTAAGGGGAAGAAGGTTCTGCACATCGACCGCAACGACCACTATGGAGGGTATGTTAAGTTCTTTTGGCGATTTCGACTTGTCTTCACGCGGTTTATATGGGGGGAGCTAACTTGCGGTGTCTAGAGAGGCCGCGTCCCTCAACCTCGAAGCGGTATGTATTAGCCCCTGTGTGCCTTTCAACATCCCCTTCTAGCTCTCGGCAGCCAACTGACGAGTTATACTCCCTCCAACAGTTATACAAGAAGTACGGAAACTACCAGAAGGGTCAGGAGCCATGGACGAAATACGGTCGAGTGAATGACTGGAACATCGACCTTGTTCCCAAGTTCCTCATGTCCTCGGGCGAGCTCACCAACATCCTCGTGTCAACCGACGTTACCCGATACCTCGAGTTTAAGCAGGTTGCTGGGAGCTATGTACAGCAGGGCGCCGGCAGCAAGGCCACAGTTGCCAAGGTCCCTTCAGATGCGGCAGAGGCTCTCAAGTCGCCCTTGATGGGCATCTTTGAGAAGCGCCGAATGAAGTCGTTCATCGAGTGGATTGGCATCTTTGATCTCAAGGACCCTGCCACACACAAGGGTTCGTTTCTTCTATATACTATATCAGGGGGCTATGCTAGCTTTGGGAGAGAGGAAGCTATGATTGAGCGAACGCAAGGGGTTGGCTAACGCAGCAACTCGCATAGGTCTGGATATCAACAAGTGCACGATGAAGGAAGTTTACGACAAGTTTGGCCTCGAGGCTGGAACCCGAGACTTCATCGGTCACGCCATGGCCCTCTATCCTACCGATGGCGAATACATCGACGTTACTGGCAAGGCACCCGAGGCCATCGAGCGAATCCGCCTCTACGGTAACTCGGTCGCCCGCTACGGAAAGTCTCCCTATATCTACCCTCTCTACGGTCTCGGAGAGCTTCCTCAAGGCTTCGCCCGCCTGTCCGCCATCTACGGAGGTACCTACATGCTTAACACCCACGTTGACGAGATCATCTACGAGGGTGACAAGGCCGTTGGCATCAAGGCTACCATGGCGGGTGCTGACGGCATGAGCTTCGAGACGAAGTCCAAGATGATCCTCGGCGACCCCTCTTACTTCCCTGGCAAGGTCAAGGTCGTCGGCCACGTCCTCAGGGCCATCTGCATTCTTAACCATCCTCTTGCCGGCACGAACGACAGCGACTCTTGCCAGTTGATCATTCCTCAGCACCAGGTCGGTCGCAAGAACGACATCTACATTGCCACCGTCTCTTCTTCGCACAACGTCTGCCCCAAGGGTTATTGGATCGCCATCGTCTCCACGATTGCCGAGACCTCCGCCAACCACCACCTCGAGCTCCAGCCCGGTCTCGAGAGGCTCGGAAAGATTGAGGAACAGTTCATGGTATGCCCTTATTTACCCCCAAACGCTTGCATCTTGTGTATCAGCAAAATAAACAGTATACTCACATGTTACCCTCTAGGGACCTCCTATCCCCATCTACGAACCCCTCGAAGATGGCTCCAAGGACCACATCTACATCTCCAAGAGCTATGATGCCTCTAGCCACTTCGAGACCACGACGGACGACGTCCGGGATATCTACCGCCGCTGCGCTGGCGAGGAGCTCGTTGTCGAGGGCCTCAGGGAGGGTATCAACGTTGAGGAGTAAGGTTTGGGGGAGGGAAAAGAAGGTTGATAGGAGGAACTGTCCTGTGACGAGTGAGGGAGGGTTATAAGTGAATATGAATAAATAAATAAATAAATACCTGATGTGAAGAGAGACTCTTAACGACTCGAGACATCTATAAACAAATTTGAACATACGCCAACTCGCAAAATGTCGCCATCGCAAAATGATCCGCAAGATGAAAGAATCAATTCTCCGTTCTAACTACTACCCCTCCTGCCACCACTATCGGGAGCCAAAAGATGATGTTCACGCAAGTAATCATAAAAAAAGAAACATGATAAAAAAAAAGAGAAGAAAAGAAATTCCCCGGGATCAACTTTTCTCCTTTTTTTAATTTTTTTTCCCAACAAGACGAAACCAGCCAGCCAAACGCCCTCCATGCCCTGACTTATTCTTTTTTGTTTGCATGTGTTGTCTTCGTGAAGAGTTGTATGAAAAGGGGGCCTCCGTAGATAGAGAGAGAGAGACCGCTTTTTGATGAGACGGAGAGGATGAGAAGAAAGGAATAAAAGTGAAAAGGGGCTGGAATATTGAGGAAAAGGGGATATCGTTAAAAAAGGCCAGAAAACAAAGAAAGCGCAAGATGGGGCTTAACGCCTATTCGTCTTTCCGATACCACGTTTTCCAGAGAACTACAAACACAAGCCATGTTAGTAAGAAGCATACTATTTTTCTTTCTCGAGATGTGCAGTTGACTTACCAAGTGCTTAGCCAGAGACGCCGTCTCGTGCCTATCAGCCTCACCCTGTCTCGCCATCCTATTCATCTTCTTCTGGTTCAACTTGACAAGCCTCTCGGCCCTAGACCTGGCCGCCTCATCGGCGACACCGTCCTCTTGCCTATTCATCCTAGGCTGGCTCCTCGCCCTGCTCATGGCCCTAATACGCTCCTTGGCGGACTGCGACTGCGAGCGGGGGGTATCGACGTCCATGATATCCTCGGTACCAAGGCGGCTCCTGGTCATCGACCTGCCGCGGCGGGGTAGTGTCTCCTGCATGGCGGGAACGAAGCGCGAGGTATCCACGCCGAGGACGTCGAGAGCCTCGTCCATCTCGGACAGCATCTTCTTGGTCTTGGACCTGGGCATGACGGGCCTGTTCTTTAGCCTCTTCTTCAACCTCGCGTCGTTCCTGATGAGCGCAATCTTCTCGCGGATCTTGCCGGCGTCCTCGAGGACCTTGCGATCCTCCTCGTCGGTCAGCTCCTCGTCGTCATCATAGTATCCTTCAGCCTCGAGACGCTCCTCCTCGGCTTCGAGCTCGGCGAGTTTAGCCTCAATATCAGGGTCAATGTAGTCGGCAACGTTCTTTCCATCGAAAATCTCGGGGATCTTGTCGTATTTCCATTCGGGATTCTCGAGGAGGTAATCCTTCTTGAGGTCGACGTTGTAAACACCAGCACCACCGTTCTCGGCCTCGATATCACGGGCAAGCACACGACGCTCGGGATCGTTCTTGTCGTACTTCTTGAGGCCCTTGACAGCCTCGGGGATGAAGGTCTCACGCGTAGCACCGCCCATAGGCTGGGCAACGTGGATACGCGCCATCACTTCGGCGAGACGGCCACCGATGGCACCGCTGCTCGACGTTCCTGCCTTGAGCTTCTGGGACACTCTCTCAGCGATAAGCCTCTCGCAAGCGGCATTCTTAGCTTCCTGGACACCCTCTTGAGTGTTGCAAGACAGCTGCAAAATGTCGGCTACCTCTCCAGCCTTGACAAGAGATTGAATCTCCTCCTGCAATTCGGGGCTCAAATCCTCCGGCTTTGCGACATCGATCTTGTTGATGGCGATGAAGACAATCTTCTTGGCGAAGAGGGGGCGGATACTCTTGAAGAGCGCAATCTACGATGAATTCGCGTTAGCATCTTGGGGGTCTACAGGGAACGTCAGGCTCTGAAGACAGAAAGACATACCTGTGCGGACACAGGATAGCCGCACTGTTCACTGAGATCCATAAAGTAGAGGATGGCAGCTCGCAAGTGAGCAATGGCTGTAATAGATTGCCTGTTGACGGAGTCAGTATCCGCTTCAAAAAGAAAAATCTTCGAAATTGTCAGCGCCACATACATTTCAATGGTATTCATCTCCTCAAGAGGGTGATCCAGAATTCCAGGGGTATCAATAGCGCAAAACCGAAGATAAGAGTGATCAAAGTGTCCAACAAACAAACTCTTGGCTATAAAAAGAAAGAAAAAAGGTTAGCAAAACCAGACATGGTCAACATTCCCCGCGAATATCGGGCCAGCTTACTGGTGAAGGCATAGGGCTGGACATCAACATCGGCCCTGGTAATGCTCTTCAAGAATGACGACTTTCCAGTATTGGGAAAACCACAGATCAAGAGAGTGCGGGTGTTGGGATCGATGGCTGGGAGACGGCCGAGATGCTGGCGGACTTGGTCGAGGTAGAGGAGGGGTTCCTTCAACTTCTTGACAATAGTGGCCATACGACCGAGGGCGGCGCGCTTCAGCTGCTTGCACTGGAAGAGCGACTGGGCGTACTTGATAAGGCGGACATAATCGCGGGAAACGGTTTCGACGAGATGCTTGGCGGTGCTCAGCTGGCCGAGGGCGATGCGGAACTGTACAGCGTATTAGAACAAAACTCGACCCCCAACGTATACGGGTGTGTGAGTGACATACGTGATCGGCATCGTATAAAGTGTTGAAAAGATCCTTATGGAAAGGGTGGACATCTAAGCAATTGGGTTAGCAAATGGCTTTCGGCGCAGGCAATATCACAAGCAGAGATTGAATGTCGGCGCAAGAGGGGAAGCCAGCAACCCTGCATGGCAAGGAACGAAGCTCACCATTCAACCTAGGGAAGGCCTCGATAATCTCTCCTAGCCTCTCGCTCAATGTCTCCTGCGTAAACTTGACCTTCCTGGTATAGAAGGCTCGAATACGGCTGATCTTGAAACCGGCGCGAATCTGGGTAGGAAGACGACGCTGGGTACGGCTCAGGGTAATATCAATAAACTCCTGGGCCGTGGGCACCGGTGGAATATCCTTGAAAGAGGTCCTCATGATGGGCGGCGTTGTGGCGGGCGTCGCACCTTATTCTCGGGGAGGATATTTGGTTATTGAGGAGGAGGGATTGAAGGAAGTTGCAGGTCCCGAAGTATCGACCGCCCGTTTCGAAGGCGGTGGGCAAAAAATTTCTTTTCTTTCTTGGAAATTTTTGGGGAAATGTGAGCGGGCTAGTGCTTGTGGGCTTATCTTATCAGGACCCACTTTTGTCTGCCCCGCGTGAAAAAGTACTTTCAAATGTATTTTTTCTTCTCTTTTCTATTTCAGTGTTCCCTTGTGAGAGTCAAGCTGACCAAGTCCTCCTCAAGCAATTTCTCTCACCAGAGTTGATAGACGTCATGACGGGAACCCTGAATTGATCAGACTACAACAAGACGTATCTAGCATCTACATTGTTGTATACATGTAATATAAGTAGATTTTCCCTCGGATATTTTAATGATTTTCTTTCCTAGAAATTCCGTACAAGCCCCGTCTCGTCGTCCCTCAAATCGTCTAAGACAGAGAGATGGATGAATCTATCAATCTCTCCATGTGTCTGCCCCTCCTCTCCCCCTCCCTCCACCCCACTAAAAATTCTCTATCAAGCAGCAGCTCGCATTCTCTTCGACATCCAACTTCCCACTTCATACCCTCAATCATACGCCCCTGATTCCGTTCTCTTCCCTCGTGTCCGTGTCTACGCTTCTCTGCAAGACAACCCTCTCCCTCTCGTTATCTTCCTAAATTAGCCATGTCTTCTCTTCCCCAGTACAAGGCCGACTTCCTCAAGGCCGCCATCGACGGAGGCGTCCTCAAGTTCGGCTCCTTCGAGCTCAAGTCCAAGCGCATCTCCCCCTACTTCTTCAACGCCGGCTCTTTCTTCCGCTCCGACCTCCTCCAAGCCATCGCGCTCGCATACGCCAAGACCATCATCGAGGCCGTCGAAACCACTGGCCTCGAGTTCGACATCGTCTTCGGTCCAGCTTACAAGGGAATTCCCCTCGCTACCCTGACGACCTACTGCCTCGGCGTCCTCGACCCCAAGTTCGCCTCCAAGTGCTATTCTTTCGATCGCAAGGAGGCCAAGGATCACGGCGAGGGGGGAAACATTGTCGGTGCCCCCCTCGCGGGCAAGAAGGTGCTCATCGTCGACGACGTGGTCACGGCTGGCACGGCTAAGAGGGAGGCCATTGACAAGATTCGCAAGGAGGGCGGTATCGTTGTTGGTATTGTCGTTGCCCTGGACCGCATGGAGAAGCTTCCTTCGCCCGATGGTGATGATAGTAAGCCCATGCCCAGCGCCATTGGAGAGTTGAGGAAGGAGTACAACCTTCCCATCTTCTCCATTCTCACCTTGAACGACATCATTGATGGCATGAAGGGGTTCGCCTCGGAGGATGACATTAGGAGGACGGAGGAGTACAGGGCCAAGTACAAGGCGAGCGACTAAAAAGTATAGATTTATGACCAATTGGAAAATAATACAAATAAAAAACAAAATCTAGAAATATGAAATCATGAAGTTAGATGTGCATGGCTCCCATCAATCTCAAAAAGACGGCGAGGTTTTCTACAGTCGGAAAGAGTCCCACAATGTCAATGGTCTGATTCATATAGATCTATCTATATGCTGTTCTGTTTTCCAAGAAGCGATTCACAACTTGTGCGCTGCCCTCATGCGCATATCGCTAGGGGTCACAACTGACAGGTATTCTAATCCACCTATCAGGCTACCGGAGGAAATTAAGCAGTTGCCTCCTCTTTGTCGTACTCATGAACCTGCATATCTCATGTGAGTCGGGGTCGTGGAAGTTCCCGCGCATGCATACGTCGCAACCTTACCATGTCGTACCAACCTCCACCACCAAACTGGGCGGCACTTGGGCCTAGGAGCTTGAATCCCAGCTTTTCGTAAAAGGGTATAAGTCGCTATATCTCCATTGTCAGCGTCAAAATAGACTGGCGTTAGGCGATGTTTAGTTCAATACAATGATATCGAGCGATTAGCACACAAACTTACCTCTTCACAAAGCAATGCTACACGATCAGCCAACTTCGCCTCGCCTATATATCCAAGATACGCCTTCATCAAGAGAGGACCCAACCCGAACCCTTGTAATTCGGGAAGAATGGCAAGCGAATGGAGGCAGACGGTCCTGCTGTGCCCAGCGTGGTTCGTGCCGTTGGTTCGAGCATTGCGCCAATCTTTGGGGTAAGCCATATCGGCATCCGTTACGACCGGAGAGTTTCCTATTGTAGAAACGGCATGGGCAACCAAAGCTACCTTCTTCGGGGACGTATCGTCGTTACGTGTCAACTTGGCTAGAGTGGGCTGGTCTATTTCCGACAAGGGACCCGAATGATGGGGGTCAACGATGGCGAAGAGCCCACATGAGACTTTCGAGTACTTTGTCAAGCGATACGTGAACTAGGTAGGATATTAGGATATTAGTCCGTTAGTCCGTTAGTCCGAAATGCTGTATATGAGACATGACAAAATAGTCTCGGATATCAGTCCATATCCATATATAACTGATGACACCCACCTTTTCTGGTGTGCATCTATGGTCTGGATTCTTAAATGCTGTTTCCACCACGCTGCAAGCGGGTTCGTCAGAGACGCCCAGTGGCCTGAAACCGAGTTCTAAGCCTTTAACCTTAGACTCAGGCAGGCTCTTCAAGACTTCTTCAAAACATTGTTGCGCCATTGTTCTTTTCAGGGGAGCTGAAGCTATTGTCGAGCAAGTTACTCTCGGCGAGGGTTTCTGAAGAAGAGAAGGAATCCCTGCAACGACACAGCGGATTCCCTAAGCTGGCTTTAATACGCTGTCTAAAGAGTAGCATTCGACCAAACTTATGGAGAAGTCTCCCCGCTTGGCATTTTTAGCGTCACACTGTTGAGCGTTTAGGTGGGACGTCCCCCCCGGGCCGGCGATAGTCTAGATCTACGAGGTAGTGGAGTGTGCGAAGCAAAGCCGACATGCCCTTGTAGCAACTCGGACGTCATAGTGTTTGAATCACAGTCGACGCGGTGTGGGATCCGGTCCATCTAGAACGTGAAGTTCTGATCCGCAACGGAGCCGGACACCGAGAGGATGATGCGAAGCAGGGATAGAATCGGTCATTCTCTCATCCCCTGGCACCTTTGACCCTGTTACTTATGACCCGACCTATGACTAGACGTGTATGTTTCCATCACAAAAAAAAAAAAAAAAAAAAAGATCCTCGTCAAATGGTTTCACATACAAGTGAAACCAGATTCTACCACAGCCGTGACTCAGTGATTTGAATTGGTGGCGTGAGGTGTCAACCCGGTGCTCCGCTCTTGTCTGTGATAGTTTATGAAGGAAAGCTCCTTCGAGATGTCAGATCCCGAAACCACATACCGTTATTGGCTCGGGGGTTATAACGAAGTGCAGCGCACGTGAAGAGGGGCTCATTTGCTCGCTTGGATGGACCAGGCACACAGACACAACCGCACACAGACACAGCACAGCGCATACGAAGCACATATGCATTGATCAATCTTGCACCTTTTGGCCCCCCCCCCCTCCGTCCAAGGCCTTCGCTCGCGGGGGCTTTTCCGCTCAAGGGCTGTACTCCGTACCAAGGTACAGAAAGTCTGTTTTTTTTTTATGTAGCAGTGTGAGCTTGACGTTTGCGTGTAAACCTGAGGGCGTGTCAGATCGTCGTCCCAAGTTTTGGACGAAAACCGACAGGCAAAGACATTGATGGGAAGAGACGTCTGCCCTACACTACCTTGCCGGCATTTACGTGGGGGCCGCTTCTCGAAGATATACAAGCATCAATTGATCATTATTCCGCTCTGATAGGGGTCTACCTCGGCAGGTAAGAGCACAACAGGCGGATTGACGATTGGGATCGCGAGCCGGCAGACCAAGGCGCATGCATGAGAATTCGAAAATCAACGCTGTGTGAGAGCCCGATATAGCAGTTGCGTATGCACCTGGTTGGATTTGGATAGCTATAGCTTCCTAAAGCGACACGAAACTTCAGACTATAGTACTGAGGAGCTGCCGCTTGAAACATTTGGGACCATGTTGCCATCGAATGAAAACAATCTTCAAAACACCAGTTCCGGGAGATGGGGCCGCAAAATCCTCTCCACCTGTGAGTAAGGAGGCTGGAGGAAGAAGATGACTCCAAAAGCAACTTTGGATTTATAAAATGCATCCAGAAGCTTCCAAATTACTTCGTAGGCGCCTGTGTGCGAATCGTCCTCCATGAACTAGGCAGCCTCTGGGTTACGGATATATGCTGATTTTGTCTACGGTGCCTTGAAATCTGTGGTCTCTCTAGGCAGACGTCATCCCCGTCAGCCTGGCCAGGCCACCTCGCCACCCATGACATTGCTGGAGTTGTGTTACATTGGAGCTAGAAACCGGGGAGCGGGGAGCTCTTTGACTGGCCTGGCTCCAGCTCACCATGCGATTGCGGCCAGAGGAGACCGGCGGAGGCATCAAATGTTAATTGAGTCTTGTCATAGCGGAGCGGAGACTTGAGTACAACAAACTTTAACGACATGAAAGTATGAGTCGTTCCGTCACATCCTACGTCGCTGTTCATTCTCATAACCACTGCCTGCCACGACTGAGCTTGAGCTTTGCACTTGCACTCTGCCGACAAACTAGAGACTATTATCGTACGGTACGGGAATACGGGAGAGAGGAAATCAAATATCCTCCCGCGCGGACCCGCAAAACAGCACATGGCCCATCAATAGCCATCATCATGGAGCTTAGCGAACAAGATGTGTATTGAGACCGCGTAACATCCATCCATCCACTGTAGTTGCCGTTCCGAGGTGGAAGCTCTGAACTTTGCCTTCCAAATTTGTGTCTACACTAAATGTACCCTACCCCTCGTCATGGTACCCCTCGTGCTCCGTGCTCCATCCACCCTCCACCCTCCTGTGCTCCCTTGCCCTTTCTCCCTTGGAGCGACAGCCATTGAGGGCCAGGCCAGCTGCCCTGGTCAGACATGACCAGACCCATACCCCAAGCGCCCAATCCACCACCCAAAAACCATCAATGATCAATGACCGGTGCGTCGAGCTTGGGCCAGCCAGCACAGGCAAACACACGCCTGGGCTTGCCACTCCCGCAAAGCCCAGGTCAACATCAAATTGAACCTGATTGAGCCATCAAATTGAGCTTGACCTTTCGCCCCAAGCAATCGGATTACCCCGCCACCACTACCGACCCAAGCTGCTACCACTGCCACCACCACTATTTGTACCTCGTTCATCCTCCAGTCAGCTCAACTCCCATTGTCACAAGAGACTATTACTTCGTAATCTGTAGCCTGCACTTATTCCTGTTCCTGCCCCTACTGATTCTGTTGCTTCTCCCTTTCCCACCTTCCATGCAATTCCGACTCGGTGTCCTCGTGCTTACACACTTTTGATTACATTGTCTATTCTAATTTAGTGTTCACATTGTACCGCCGACCGCCGACCACCGACCACCGACCACCGACCACTGACCACCGACCACTGACTACCGACCACTGACTACCGAGCGCCCCCCTTCCTGCTCCCTGCGGTTTCTCAACTTCCCCATTCACGCGGCTGCTTCTTCCATTTCTTCCCTACCCACTTCTTTCCTGCACCTCTCTTACTTGGGTAAACACGTCCCTGACCCCATCTCGACCATTGGCACGCGGAAAAGCCATATCCACCATCCCCCATCGCGCTAGTTCCCGTCACCAGCATCAGACTACCTTTATCTGACCCGTGCAGCCAGCCACTCTCAGGCTGATTTTTTTGAGACCACATTCAACCTTTCCCTCACCATCACGCTACCTCTCACGCACGCCGAAGCTCTTCTTCCCCTGCAACCGAACCTTGCAACCACGGTTGGCTCGCGCCTCCGCAAGACACTGACTTTCTGGTCCGATATAATATATCCCACCATCCTCCCGACCCAGGCGGTCAGACCGAGAGAAAATGTGCGCCTCTTCGCATTGCTGGTATTGATAACTATTCGGATGAGTTCTGTGCTGACCCACTCCGATTCCGCAGGCGTATTACGCTCAACATCACGAACCCGGAGGTCGACGAACAAGACCAGCTCCTCACACTCGATGTCTTCCCTGACATGACGGTAGCTACCTTGCGTGACTCCATACACCGGGAAACTCACATAGACCCCGCCTCTCAACACCTATACCATAATGGCAACCTCATCGCCGATACCTCCCGAACCTTGGAACAGCTCCAGATCAGAGATAATGACATGCTAGCCCTCCACGTACGAGACATGCGAGGAACCACGGGTCTTCCCGAGACTAGACGCCCTGCCAGGCGGAGGGCCGGCCAGCCTGATCCCGAGGTTGTGCGGTTGCGGATCCTTGGGTCCCCGACAGCTCGTCAGGAGCTCCAGCGACAGAACCCAGAGCTTGCCGCCGCCCTAGAAGACCCCCAGCGTTTCGCCCAGATCATAAACGATCACCACGCGCGGGAAGAGCGAGAGAGGTTCGAGCGGCAGCAACTCATTCAGGGTCTCAACGATGACCCGTTCGATATTGAAAAGCAAAGGCGGATTGAGGAAATGATTCGTCAGGAACGAGTCATGGAAAACCTTCAAAACGCCATGGAATACAACCCGGAAGGTAGGAATATTTTCTTCTTCTCCCTCGCAAAACCCTCTTAGCTTTTCGCCCCACTAGAACACAAACAGAGCTAACGTTATGCCTTTTCATTATTTCTAGTCTTCGGTACCGTGCACATGCTCTACGTGAACGTTGAGATCAATGGCCATACAGTCAAGGCTCTGGTCGACTCGGGAGCTCAAGCAACGGTCATGTCTCCATCTTGTGCCGAGGCGTGCGGCATCATGCGCCTAGTTGACAGGCGGTTCTCTGGTATTGCCCGTGGCGTAGGCACCGCAAATATCATTGGCCGCGTTCACCTGTTTCAGATCAAGATTGGTAGTCTCTTCCTTCCATGCAGCTTCACCGTCATGGAGGGTAAGGCTGTCGATCTTCTTCTTGGTCTTGACATGCTGAAGAGGCACCAGGCTGTTTTGGACCTAGCGAAGGATAAGCTCATTATCCAGGGACACGAGGTTTCTTTCTTGGGGCCCGCTGACATTCCCAAGGAGCAAGAAGAGGCGTTCGTACAGGAACCTACGATCCCCGGCCCTGCGGGCACTAGGATTGGTCAGAAGTCCGGCGTTGTGAAGGGTCCTGACGGCCAAGAGGAAGTTCCACAGGGCACGGCTGGACCAGCGACCGGCCCCGGGCCTTCCCAGCAAGCACCCCAGCCCCAACCCCAGGCGCCACCGGCTGGCCCCGCACCAGCAAAGTTCTCCGAGGACGACATTAACAAGTTGGTAATGTTGGGCTTTTCAAGAGAGGCGGCCATCAATGCCTTGCATGCTACGGATGGCAATGTCGAGGTAGCAGCGGGTCTCCTCTTTGGTGCTTAGAGCCTTTTGGGAAGTACCAACCTTGTTCTCGTCGCCTCTTGAAGGCTTCATTCGAATTCAACATCTAGAAACCGATTTTTTGATTTCATTTCAACACTCTATACAGAGTCTTAAAAAAAAAGGGCATTGGGCAAGCATGCATGGCGCGGAAAGGGTCTCATGTGTGTCGGTGTGTGTTGTTGTGCGGATGTGGAAGAAAACGATACATGCAATTTCTCTCTTGATTTGGGATCAAAACCAAGAACGAATGGTCGCAACTTTTGCGTTCAAGCATTCTCGTTTTCACTTCACGACTCGGTCATTTTGTGAGCCAGACTTTTATGATTATTTGGCCTTAGATTCGGGATACATTAGTGTCTAGATCAAGAATCGACTGCCCTTACTTTATGGGTCTTCATGGTCAATTTGTTTTATGTGCTTTGGTTGTGGCTGTGTGAGTGAGGTCTGGAAGCAGTGGTCTGAATTTTTTCAGTGAAGATTGTGGTGAATGGATGTACGATGCTACTATAAATCTAACCTTTCCCTATCTTTGGACCGAAAGCGAGAGATCCTATTCACACCTTGGTAAGCCTGTGTTCTTTTTAAACCGCGAGATGTCCTGTATCAACCCACTACTCTAGCTTGCTCCTCATTCGAGATTCCTCTTCGTTCACCTTAGTTTGTAAACACACGGCTTCAGAATCTTGCTCTCATCCACCTTCTCAACGACCGGCGGCCATGCTCCCTTGTTCCCCTTGCGCATACCACCGCCACCACCGCCACTCTCCTTCTTCTCCTCCTCGCCCGTCGAAGGCGACGCCGCCTTGATAAAGTGCATCGTCACAAACATCTTGTTCGACATATCAATAGCCTCATGCCTCTCCCCCTTGAGCAGAAACCCGCGCTTCCTCAACGCCTCAACAAAAGCCGAGACGTCCGTCTCATTCCGCGTGTCAACCTGACCATCGACCTCGACGGCGAAGTCCTGAGAAAAGTCAGCGGCGTCGGCGGGTTTACCCTTCACGGCGGCAGCTGCCTTCTTCCTATTGCCCACGCTGTGAGCGACGGGGTTGTTCCCGCCGGGCCTGGAGTTCACGCGACCGAAGCGGGACTTGATCTCGGCGATCCAGAGCTCGCCCTTCCAGTGGAGGATGCGGTAGGCCTCCTCGATGAAGTCGAGCCAGTTGGTGCCCATGAGGGCGAGGCAGAAGATGGCCACGTTGACGGAGCCGTCGTCCAGCGGGAGGTTGGCGATGTCTGCTTTCGTCACGAGGGGCCTCGGGCTCTGCAGGTCGAAGCTGAGGATGTTGAGGTTCAGCCTGTCCTTGTCGGGTTGGAGGACGGTTGCGAGGCGGGCGTCTCCGCAGCCTAAGTCGGCGATGGTGCAGAGACGTCCCGTTCTAGGCAGAGGCGGGACGCCTCCCGGCGCGGCAGCGGGCGCGGGCGCGGGCGTGGGTTTCCGGGAGGGAGCGCCGCGCCTGTCTCGCGGCGGTTGGGAGATGGCCGCGCGGGCTCGTACGGCTTCGATGAAGCCGTCGACGGGGTTCTCGGGCCACACGTTGACCTGCTGGCGGAAGCCGGCGTGGTACTCTTCGAACATCTCGGGGGAGTCCTGGAAGAGCTTGAAGGCCTCGTCGGAGGGCCGCGTGTATAGTGTTTCGTTGAGGTGGCGGAAGCGCGCGGGGATGAGCTTCGCTCGCATGGCGGCTTGGAGAGGGGTGAGTTTGGGCGGGGCAGGTTGGGCGAGGGATGGGGAAGGCTTGGGAGGAGGTTCTGATTTTGAGGCGGCTGGGAGTTCCTCGCTCTCCTTATCTTGCCCTTGTTTCTTCGTCCCTTTATCCCTCTTCTTGTCCTTCTTATCCTGTTTGGCCTTCTTCTTTAGGTCCTTCTCAACGGTCCTCTCATCCTTTGCTGGTAGTTTCGGCTCGGCTTCTTCCGAATCGCCAGCATCAGGCTTCGCTTTCTCAGCCTTGTCATCACCCTTCCCGGTGTCCTGCTTCTTCTTCAGCTCATCACCCTCTCCATTGCCGCCCTTCTTCTGCCTTTTCGACCCCCCCTTCTCGCCAGCTCTCTTCCCACCCTGGGTTTTCCCCTCGATAACCTTTTCCCACATCGACGCAACGTTCTCAGACGTCACGTCAGCGCCCGGCCGCTTTCTTTTCTTGGACCGGGACTTGGACTGCCCGCTGCCGCCCTGGCCGGATGGGAGCTGCTCGGTTTTGAGAGCGTCCGTTGGGACGGACCAGCCCTTGACGGCGAACATGGCTGGGGGATGTAGGGAGTGGGACTTTTTTTCCTTTTCTCTTTTGTGAAGTGTGCTTATTAAGCTTCTCGATCCCTTATTTCCGATTTCTTCAAGATTACGACTGGAAGCTTTTTAAGTGTCGAGGTTGGTCTGGGATATGAAGCTTAGTGAAGCCAAAGTTGGATCACATGCAGCGGCGTCTCACTGAAAGAAGCGGTTCACTGAAAATTTCTGCCATTGAAATTTCCCCAAAGCTGAAGTGTGGTTGGAAGTGGGGGCAGACCATCTTCCGCTCGTTGGCGGCTGTCACCAGCTGTTGTTAAACAACTCATCTTCTCATCTCATCTTGTTCTGGGCTGTTTCCCTTTTGACATAGCACTCTATGTCTCCTCAACTCGCAGACGAGCACGCGAGCATTACGGATGAAGTACGAAACTATGGAACACCTACAATACTGTTGCTTTTTTTTTTTTTTTTTTTCAATTCAATCGATGGCTTGAGCTACGTCTCGCATCCCTCGAGAATGTGGCAACGATGCTCGCGTTATAAACCCCCATCCAGCCTTCAGTCTCAGAGCCCTTGATCGACGGTGCATATGAAGCACGAAGACATTCTTCATCGAAGAAGCCGACTCGTGTCGGGTTTACATTCAAGTTAATGCCGGATCTATACGAGTTCGTCCTAGTGTGCACGACAAGGCTGGAGAAGGAACCTGAGGGCCTGAGGCTCTCCCCTGTTCAGCACTGCACCCACCGGTTTTCTCCTTCAGGTGTTTGTGGTTGGCAAATGAAGTCCCTGTCCTTCTGGCCAGGGTTTTTTTTTCTTGTGGGTGAGGGAACACTTTTGGTGTAATTTCTCCCGCTGATCAGATGCCCTCTCTTAGCTTCTTGGCCGTTATTTCGTAGTGTTATGTAGGTGAAGAGTGACGCACTACTGTACCTCGTAATTATGATTATTCCAAAGTCGTACTAGCAGCACGTCGGCATCGGCATCGTGAAGTGGCAGGTCCTCCTTCGTGCAGCGCGATGCTACGGTGGCGGCTTGACTAGCACAGATGAGCACCTGGGGTTGAAATGTGACAGCTTGCCAGTATGAGTGGCTCGGCAAGGGTCAAGACGGTGGAGATCAGTCATTTTGCCTGGCCTAGACTACGAAGTATACATACTAAACTTCTTCGTCCTGCCTGGCGCTTCCTGCCATGCGAGCCTTGCTAGCTAATATTTACGACAGGTCAACCTGGCGAGCAGATCTCGCCCACCTGAACGCATGCAACAGCCTGGTCAAGGCGTTCCGTCCGATCATTCTTAGATTACTTAGTAGGGGCCTATTTTTTCGCGGTGAGCTGTTCTGTGGTGTGATGTACACTCTGTTGCATCCCACATTCTTTTCTCATCCGGCTCAGAAGAAGTCTCTTCACTTTCACTGGGGCCCGGGGTGGGTTTGGTGGACAACAGTGGCTGCCGAGATCGACGAGGAAATCCTTGGCAGGCTGCATACGAAATAAGGTCCGCCATCACACTTAAATTAGCCAGACCTACGAAGTAAGGGTCTACACTACTTCGTACTGCTGTTTCCTGCCCGAGTTTGACCGGCAGTCCTACTTCGTAGGCACTACACTCTCCGGCTGTCGATCAGTTGCGCGTGGGTTCTTGGATAGCCGCAAGAGCTTGGCAACCTTTTCAGAATCGATGGTGAACTATTACCGTCTTGCGTTTCCGGGACCAAGCACGTCGAAATCGACATCTGTTGTATTGTAGCTTCAGTGCAACCCTCCATGGCCACTTCCCACCCGAGTTTATACCCTTCATCGGATTTACTACATGACATTTACAGTCTAGTCCTATGGATTTCTGCGTGGGCTATACTGATATCCTGTCCTGTAGATCTAGTAGCAGACCGAAGTCTAACTGCAGGGAGAGGCGAGGCGATTTGAACGCGGGAGGAGAACTCACACCTAACTAAGCCAGCTCTTGCAGTGATGATGAACTGCGCCTATTCCACCTCCATCTTAGACAACACCAAATTGTGCGTGTTTTACTGGGCCTTCCAAACCGGGAGCGATCTCCGTGCCTCATCCGCACTTATTCGTACTTCGTATACGGAGTCTGCGGATCAACTTGATGGGCTCCGATTTTCACTAGTACCATATACCGTAGTAGTGTACTTTGTAAGGGCTTCTCTTGAAGCGCGGCTACCTGAAAGGCCAAGCCTGACGGTTCGTCGGTTATTACAGAACCGACAGGTCGGTATCACCGAGGGACGGAGGACAAAATGTTGCCCCGTTTCCGGTTATAACTTACGTACAAGCACCGGTACGACTCTAATATCCCGAGGCTCCAAGAGAGTCTAGACTTTGACCAAAAGGAAGCGTTCGAACTTGTGGGTCCCAAGGTTGATGAAGAACCCGCAGTTGAGTGGCGAAAATTTGCCATGGAGTCGGCCGGAGAGGGCACGGATGATCCGGCTTCCAGATTTTCCCGATCACAGCAATGGTTTCTTTTTTTTTTTTTTCCGGAGCAAGCAGGCACGTCGTTCCCGAGATCTCCTTTGATCACAAATGAGCAGGATCAGGAGACACGGAGAGGTTGGGCAAGACCAAAAGATGCTTTGGCCTTGCTGCCTGACCTGAGACCTACTCCAGACAGACACACAGATGTTGACACATTTCTTTTTCTTTTCTTTTTTTTAAGAGCCAACATATGCTGGCTCTTGTGATGGTAGGGCGCCTATTAGGGTTTCAATGTTCAACAAGCAGTTGTATTTGCTTTGGGTTGAATGGCGGGAGACTAAAAGATAGTCAACAATCTTATTCTCCGGCTCTCGTCTCGAAACTGAGACCTGCAGTGAAGCCCCCTCTCACTGCCCTCTACTAAAAGGCTCAATGCAGAATAAACTCCTTACTTACTAGTGAAGTTTCCCAACTAGTGTAGTGTACGAAGTAGTGTACACTCCGAGGACGTTTATAGAACGCCACTTGTTTCTTGAGTCATGCTCTCCCGCGTGGCGTGGGGTTGCGCATCTCCACGGGATCGAGGGTCTTACTGCGCGCGAGGCGAGAGTACCATTCACATTCCTGGTTGAATGAGTTTCGATGTAAGAATGTCATGTTCGTTTATGAATTGTGTTGTAAGGGAAGAGTACCCTCGAACGAGTTGGATCATGGGAACGACCACCAAGTACTTTTCTTGCATGTACCTATTGGCCAGATAGATTTTGAGATTCTACGGGATTCTTTGGCTGTATGCAACATAGCATATATGTAATGCAGCCGCATCTTCGTCCGCGTCGTTGAGGGGGATGGACAGACAGGAATTGCTTTTTCCTGTAGCTCCGAAGTCGCCAGCCAATCTCTCCTCTCTCCATCCCACAAGGGGAGGGGGTTTCACGAACAACGGTGGATAAGGATGCAGTGCCACATACTTCGTAAGCTATTTCGTAGTCTTCTCACATACCGGTCGGTGGTCGATGGTTATTATCCTGTCCCCTTCCGAGGTGAGGTCCGACTTTGGTCGGGACTCGAAGGCGCCCAGCAAACGGTACGAGGTCGGGAAGCGACTTTGCCAGTCGGGATCTACGTTTGCAACATGGCCGTGCTTTTCGGTGTGCGGATCAATGTTTGCCAACGATGCTCTCCGAAGTGCAGTGTACTTCGTACGAAGTAGTGTAAGATACCACGACCGTGGAGGGAGCTCGGTTGATCCGAGCCCGATCGCCCGCATCAAGATGCGTTGTAAACTACGAGGTAGCAAACACATGTGTGGAGCCCGGGGCTTCGTACGAAGCATGTATGTGACTGATGTCGGCGCCGTGTTAGTGCCGAGGAAGCATCGGTGGGAGAAAGGGGATAGAGAACACCGGGACGTGCAGCTTTGGGAATGCCGGGGCCCTGAGTGAAGGGGGAGGTGGTGGGGGAGAGGGATGAAGCAGCGAGTGTGAGACTGTGATGAGATCCTCACCGGTTGATACCCAACCTAGTCTGCTGTACAACCATCCCATGACGTTTTCTGTCGAAGGGTGAAGGGCTACTCGCATAATGCTCTATTACAAAGTATATGCGACGGAGGGAGATGCCGTTCGCATTTTCATGGTGAAAGGCATGCGAGGGAGAAAAGTGCTATTATCACATTTGGGAAAGGAACATCAACGATGGTCAGGCTGCGGGGGTAAGGAGCAACTATTACACTAGGGTCGTTAGATGGTAACGGGCGGCAGACGGGAAATCCCTCGCAGCATTTATTCGGCGAAGCGGCTGTCGCAAATTGGATGAAGTGAAGGCCACTGGCCAGGGTTGTTCATGGGCACCAGCCTTGGTGAAACTGATCGATGCTTTACTTTGTCAGGGAGGATAGATTGGTTTGGGTGGGGAGAACTGGGATCGAACAGACATGGATCAACAGTTGATGCCGAAGTACGAAGTAGCGTGGGTTATTATGGAGTGTACATTTGTTGCTGCGGCGTAGCATCGATGATGGGAGATGAAATGAAATGAAATATGGATGAAGTATGAAGAAGTGTGTGTGGTGGATGCAATTGTGTGAGAAGGGTGTGTGTCCAGGACACTTGGAATTTACTTAGTAGAGCTTTCTCTATCAATCGCGTTTGCCGTACTGATGTACGAAGTACGAAATAATTACTGGCTTTGGCTCGTGCTGTTATAGCTAGGCTAATATACATTGATCAACTCGTACCTGGAGAATCGTTATGCATCAATTGGCATTGTAATAAGAATGAACATTGGAGCACCAAGACGCAATGGTAGAATGTTGCTACTCCTCGCTGTCCGATAATCCTATTTAGGACTTCATGGGAGGTACGAGTAAACTGCTTCGCAGGTCTGATCAACCGGGGAGATCGGTCCAAGCCATCCATGCCTGCACCTCTTTAGGCTCTCTAGGCGCTAGCAGCATTGAATGGAGCACACCACTACATGGTTCATGGATTTGTCGACTGCCGAAATGTCAATCGCGATGGTCGCTGTGTTTCTCGTGTGCGAAGTAACGAGGTACCAGATCCCATTTTAATTCATGTCCTTGTACGAGGTAGGGAGCGCCGACTCTCGTCTTTCATAATACCTGGTAAACCAATACTCATATCACTTCGTTCGAAGTAGTGTAGTGTGCAGGAGTAATTAGTGTACGGATCTCGGCAAAAGGAGGGGGCAGGTCGAGGTCTTTCCTGTCCTAATCCTGGTTTTCGTCGTAAAAGGGATGGAGAATTGGAGATCAATTGATGTGCAGCATCGATGGACAAGGCTCCCCTGGGTTGGTTGGTTTTTTTTTTTTCCAGGGCTCTAGCCAATTGACGCATTCGATTGCTGTGTTTCCCCCCTTGAACGCGCTGCTTGATATTACTTCGTAAATCGTAAACTGGCCAAGCGAACCGCGATCTACGGGTGAGGACCGGAATCACACCCCACCTCAACTTTGACCACAGACCCCAACAGCCGCTTCCCAGGACTTGTAGTGTACGAAGTTGAGGTCAGTATTAGTGCCTGGGCAATGCTCAAGTCTCAGGCCGAGTTCTTCTTGGTCGAAAAAGGACACAGGCAGGCAGGCACGGGGACAGGCCAAGCACGCTCCCATTTCCATTTCCATGGGAGCAGAGTGCCCTGTGCATGCGGTAGATGGTAGGGTTGTCCTGCAGGCTGCAGATGCATCGTGTAAAGTATTATCTCTGGTCTGGGTGTGTGATAGAGTGAGGGAAGGGAAGCACTGGCTCTTTCATCTCTGGGACCAGATTGGCAAGTGAGACAATGCTTGGTGGAGATTTGTTTGGAGGTACTTCGTAGGAGTTTTGGGAAACCTGGCGTCTAACGCTTCGCACCGCACTCTCCGCCTTCTCGTTTGGCACATCAATCTTGATCCGGTCCACTTTCACTCTTTCATCTGTCCTGTTGATCATACTCCATCCTTCAAACCTTCAAACACGACCTCTTCACCGGATGCTCGAGACTGAACCCCTCGTAGAGCTTCAAGTTCTCTGTCTGATCAAGCTGCCCCTGGAATGAATCGGCGGAACTCGATGCAACTGAGAACGTGTTGGTTCTAAGCTGGTGACGTTGATTGTAAAAGCGGCTAATGTGTTGTAACGGTTGACCTTGGCATAGTCTGGTTAGAAGAAAAAGTACACTCAAAATAAGAATGCCCGAAATTAATCAATTGGTGTCATTCTTGAGTGCACTTAATACGTCAAGTGCAGCGTGGGGTGGCTGGTACCAATTTGTGGTGTAAGCGTGCTGCATTCAATTCAAGATTTTGATGCTGTCGCATCTCGGCGATTTCCCCGTCAAACCTCAACGCACTCGGTCGTATTCTCCCTGCGAATTTTTCATCTTCGGGCCTTTCATCACGGAGGCCTTCCATCTTTCAATCGGCCCTCCAATTGACTCCAAACCCTACTTCGCACAACCCGTGGATATTGCTGACCGCCTTGTGGACTGCTGAAGTTTCGCCGAATGCTCCACGGGCCCCTCACTGATACACCGAGAGAACGACAGTGACTATTATCCACCGCTTACTTCGTAGATGCGCCGATGCACCGATGCACCGATGCACTGATGCTCCAATGCCCCAATGCTCCATCCAGACCGGACCCAGAAAAACAATTTGAAACGCCATGCAGCCATCGGATGCCTTTGGAAAGTTCGACGCAAAATCCAATTGTGGCTAGCATCGTCTGGGTCTCCAAAAGACCAGGTCCGTCCTCATTGTGGCGACCCAAAGCCAACACTAGCTAGGGCTACACCAGCTGTACTTCATACCTCGTACATGCGACGGGGAGCCCGTCATCCTGGTGAAGTTCGTCTGGGGCCAATCTAAATTCGCACATCGTAGTGTAGTGCTTCGTATGGAGAGACAGTGGATTCTAAACTGCCCACTGCACTAGTTTTCAATCTCCACGAGAACCAGCTCCTGCTTCGTGATATGTACTTCGTAGTCTACTTATATATAGTATGCAAGTACTTGTAGGGGATCGCCCTACAAGAAAACGTGCATCACCATCCTTCATAATGTAGTAGTGTAGTGTACTTCGTACATAACACATTCTCAAGTGTGGCTGTCAGTCGGCAGTGGCCTGGCCCCCAGTAAAACTGACAGGCGCCCACGTCGATCCCTGATGATCCGTTGGTGTGTGCTTGTAATAGCTTGTACGACGTCAACGATTCTCACGACTGACCGGAGGCCGATCGCACTTCGAAAACGGTCCGGGTGGCAGGGAGTCTAGACTCTATTAATTGACACTCTGCTAAGTACAAAGTACGATATTGTTGTATATACAGAGTCTCCCGTCTCAGAATCATTTCCATTGCTGATAATGTTCTTTCGAACCTATAAATCTCAAGCTGGTTGTGACGGGACGGCACATGGACGGTACACCTCGCAGGCCCCTGCTCTCAGATAACACTTGCATTCTCCGGCACTCGCTCTTATGACCGCTTTTGTTCGTTTGTGCTTGCCTACATTACACAACATAAGGATTATAAGCTGTCCCTTGCCGGGAAGACTTTGGAGGGGAGGGGAGGATTATGGTTGCAGCAGGAATAAGAGAGCAACAAGTACACAAGTATTGAGGGGAGGGGGTTGGTAGGCCATAAGAGTGCATATGTACTTCATACAAACGTCGAAATAGTGGCTTACAAAGTACCCAACCTACCCAGTACCCACCACCCACAGTACAATCGCGCTAGTGTACACTACAATTGTACCAAGCCATCACCACCTTCATCCCCCACCAGACACATTTGATGGAACAAATGAACCAGCACACCCTTGCACCCTTGCTCCTGCAACAAATCAATCGATTGAATTGATATGGTTGAGTGTAGTACTTCGTACTGTACGAAGTACATTTGTCCTTAAATTGATCTATGTACCCTTCCCTCCTTCGAAGTACACCCTGCTCTAAGTAATGGTAAATTGCCTGCCTGCAACTCGGAAAGGTACCATGACTATGCCTCAACATGCTGACTGATATACAAAACAACCCTGCTGCACGTTACCCGGTAGTGGTAGTGCGTACCATGGGATACTCTGCCCATCCCGAAGAAGGTGAAGAGGGCACTGGGATTGGGGGAAAGAACTACTTGCATTAAAGGGCAAAGCTCCTTGTTGATTGATATCTTGACGAGCTCTTCCCAGCGACCAGGACGACTCCCCGTCTTTGTCCTTGTCAACGTTCTCTTGATCTGGATGCGGGTGGTCATCATTGATTGGCTTTAGATCGGGACTTGACCCCTAACCTACAAAGTAACTGCGCTCAGAAGACTCAAGATCCCATCTTCGATACTCGATACTCGATTCTCAATTCCTTGCCTCCCCAGTTCTTCTCTTCCTTAACTACTCCCAACCCAAACTCTCGCGCCACTTCCACTAGCTCCTACCATCTGCTGCCGTCGCATGTGCCAGCGCGACGAATAGTGTACGAAGTAGTTTCTCTACGGCCATCTGATATTTCCCAATCCGATTGATCCATCTCACCCTCTGCGCTTCCCGACTAGCCGGAACGACTAACGGCTATCTGTCCTGGCTTGCATGCTGTTTGGGGTCTAAATCGCCGAATTGCCCTGCTGGCGACTGGGAACCGCGCCTTTGACTCCCTCTTGCAGCTCACACCATTTCTGCTGCATGCTCCATCTGGTAAGAAAACCCCTAGTCCTACATGTACACGACACCATACTACACTACACTACGCTACACTCCACAACGTCCTGCCCTATGGAGTGAAGCCCTGTTCGGACTTTGGGGGGAAGCCTGAAGCCTGCGTCCGATTAGCTCAAGCTCTTTTTCCATCAATGATCTCTTATATGCTGTACATCACCTAAACTCTCCGCCTCCCCACCGTTATCGTTACCACATCCCGGAAGCTCTCCATTGCCTCCCGTTGCTCCTCCTTCTCCTTAAACACTTACCGTCCCCCCCTTCTCACCTGCAAGACCATTACTCTTGAAGACCGTTGAACTCTCCGGCCGCGTGTTACACCGTCCTGTGTCGGCCTTCCCTCAGTGCCAGACCTGATATAGGTAGCTCGACTCCGTGTGACTCTCTCTCTGCCACTCAGCCCCCTCAGTTTTCTTCTTGGGTTTCCTCTCCCTCAATTTCTGCGGTGGCCAGATACCGTAGTTTCTGGGTTTACCGCCTACTCGTCTCCCTTTTGGCTCGTTTCTGCTGCCCTACCTTGATCCGCGAATCTGGAGCACCGAGATCCCTACCATACCAAAAGCCTTGCCCATCACCGTTCTAATCCCCTGATTTAGACTTGTGTTCTCACCAGCGAAAATCGTCACAAAATTTGGTATTTGTGGATTGGCACACAGTTTCTTATCTCGGTGTGTGGCTGTGACCTCTAACGCCCTGTCTTTTCTTCAGCTTCGAAATCCCTTCTGTAGACGCAGTCGCGGCATTGGCGAGAGCCTCTCAGGCAATATGCGAGTCAACTATCATCCTAGGCCTTGAAAATCCTGGTTGACGAATAGAAGCGAAAAGAAGACGAGCATCTACTGCATTAATACGAAACTCGCCTCGCCTCCCCCATCCCCATCGCTCATTTGTTGGCATCCTCTATTATCATGGACCCTCCGGAGCTGGTATCAGAGTCTAGCAGTACTCTCGATGGAAGGCCTCCTAGCCCGGGCGGGAACGAAGAAGGGAATGAAGACCCGAATCGTAAGAAACCGGTAGTGCGAAAACGGACAAAAACTGGGTGCATCAGTAAGTATACATGAACCCTTGCGTATCCGTGCCGATAGTCCACTCTAGCCTAGGACTTGACAAGAGGGGATTCTGAGTCTCACTGACTAGTCCTTTGCCCAGCTTGCCGAAAGAGACGCATTAAATGCGACGAGGGTCGGCCTACCTGCGGGAATTGCATCAAATCCAAACGCAGGTGTGATGGCTACAATCAGCGCGTTGTGTTCAAGGAGCCCATGGGTGCCTTTGGCGGCGCGATGGGATACCCCCCCGAATCTCCGCCCCCTTTCGCCAACCAACTTGCTTCCTCTCCGCCTAGGTCAGGCGCTTCCGGTTACAACTCTCATCAATTGATAGCGCCGAAGCCACCATCCCCCGCCGACTTGCGTAGCCAGGCTTGCTATGGTATGGGTGTTGGAGGATCTTCGGCGCTCTCAGAAGAGTTCAACTTTAACGAGCCCTATGTACATCACGGCATGACTTCTACGCCATCCGAGTTCTCTCCATCAACACAATTACCACCTGGAGTTGATCCCTCTACTCCCTTTCAATGGAACCCGCGGAATGTCGGTTCACGTACCTCAGGTTCTGCACCTTCGGGGTCAAATACGAGGGGGCTGGCATCGGCGCCTGGTGATACGCACGAAAGAATGCTTGACAGGGCCTACGACCCCGATATTAGAGTCGACAGTGGGGATGATGATATGTTCGAATCCGATGACGAGGAGATGGAGGAGGACAGTGGAGGCGAGTTTGAGATGGAAGATATGGATCCGCAGGAGAAGTTGAGGAAGAGGAGCACTTTTGGCGCGCTTATTGATGGCCGCTTTGTCCCCCATAACGAAATCCACGAAACTCGAGTCCGAACCTTCTCAGCCTACGCCCAAGGGACCACCCTGTCTACATACGCACCTTCGGTCGGCCATGTACTCCCCACCGATCCGCAATCCATTGCGATATTCCGACACTTTGTCTTCGTTACCGGGCCGAGTATGTCTCTTTATGAACGACATCCCTTCGACCACTCTAAAATCTCCCCGGAACAACCGGTTCCTCAAGTCAACCAGAACATCTGGACCTGTAAGTGAGCTGGCCCGGCACCCTCCCGACTTGCCTTCCTCGAATGCGCTTTGGGGTATCGGCTAACATTTAAATAGATACCTTCCCTATGCTCTCTCTTAACCATCCCGCTCTACTTCAAGCCATGCTGGCCCTTGGAGCTTTACAGATTGCCAACTTACAACGAACGCCCCCAACTGCTGCCATGAAACACTATCACCTCGCCCTCCGAAAAATCGCTAAATGCGTACGCAGCTCGACATTAAGGGCCCATCCTGCTACGCTTGCTGCAACCCTACTCTTAGGATATTTCGAAGTATGGTCCTCCGATCACACGAAATGGTGCAGGCATCTATACGGTGCTAGGATCCTCTTTAGAGATGTACCTTTCCTCCACATGACCCGCACAATTCTTCCCACCAAGCGAGCGAGGAGGCAAAAGTATGAGGAGGATCGCACGCAGGATCCGTTCAATCCATGGCTAGACTATAGCGACGTTAATGCCGGCGTGGCTGGCCTTGACGAGGTTGATGTCGAATTCCTCAGCGCCATTACCGGCAGGCAGCTGGATGACGAGGATTACGGCTACGGATTTGACCTTGATGCGCTTCCGCGGACGAGTTTGCCAACGGATCGGGATATTGAGTACTACGAGCACTTGAGGGATCTCTTTTGGTGGAATTGCAAGATGGATATTTACCAGAGTATCTTGGGAGCAACGCGATTATTGTGAGTAGTGTCCTCGGACTTGGGAGGTTTTTGTGCGCGGATTTTTGTGGTTTCTGACTTGGTTTTTAGTATGCGACTCGATGAGTGGCTCCCATGCCCACCAAGAGCCCCGGTTGGACGTCTTGATGCTATGTGAGTCGTAGTCTTAAGTCTCGGCGACTCAAGCTTTCCCGAACTAACTAACATAACGCATCCAGCTACGGAACCTTTGATCACCTCCTGTTATTAATGGCCCGCCTCTCAGAATTCGTGTCTAGTGATTTGCCGCGGAAGAGGAAGGCAAATAGGCCACCCGGTCCACCGGGTACTTCTCCTCCCATGTTTCCCGGCATGGTTCCTTCTAGAGGCAAGGTGGCAGCGCCCACCGGTTTCAGCACTCATCGCGACGCGTCACCACAGAGCGAAGGGGATGAAGATGGCGACCTTGACGCAGCAGCCCAAGCTGCGTTAGCAGAGTGGGAGGGAATCCGGCAAGCGTTTGAAGTCTTCCGCTCGAAGCTGGGACCCGAGTTCCAGCCCCTAGCCGACGAGTACTCAGACAGGAGAGACACGCCATTTGGGCCAGCAATCCAATACCGCACCTATTCGGTCGCCGGCATTTGGATGAACTTTAACATGGGCCTCATTTGCCTATATCGAGCCCACCCATCAATGCCTCCTGCGGCCATGATGGCTGCTGGAAGAGCGGCCCGCGATACTGCACCCATGGCGCGAGATATCGGGCGCATTGCAGCGGGCCTTTCGGATGAGATTTCCAGTATTACGGAAATTAGCACGTTAGTTGGTGCCGCTTTTATCGAGAGTTCGTTCTGTCTATTCGTGGCAGGCGTTCAGGTACGGTACCCCCCCTTCTTTCTTTTTATTTTTTTCTTCTCTTCTCGCACTCCCAGTGTCCTAGTAGGTTTACTTACACCGGAGAACTGTATAGTACCGAGATAGCAACCAAAGACACTGGCTCATCCATCGCCTCCACGATATCTCCCGACTCACGGGTTGGGCA
The DNA here is from genome assembly GCA_000812075.1 of Scedosporium aurantiacum. NCBI lineage: Eukaryota > Fungi > Ascomycota > Sordariomycetes > Microascales > Microascaceae > Scedosporium > Scedosporium aurantiacum. The sequence continues at coordinate 33,401 of JUDQ01000083.1, forward strand.
TCGGCCCGCCAGATAGCAGAAGGGTGCGAGGCTAGCTGGGTGCGCGCTGCGCACATGGGCCATGGCCCTCCCTACATGCGGTCGGAGGATCTCATGACGTCGGCGCCGCTCACGGTATGGTCCAACCCGAGGAGGATAGATAAGAGGATCCAGGAGCTTGGGGAAGGCGGTGAGGTGGTGCTAGCAAAAGTGGATAGAACGCACCTCGCGCTAGGGTTATTGGCTCTCGATGGGGATTTGGATAGGCTGAAGATAGTAGATGATGATTAACGGTTTTTAAAAGACGTTGGATATCCGGTTCGCGAAGGGAAGGAAGGAATGATTACGAAGTTTCAAGATGAAAACAGTTTATACGGATGCTCTTTGGAAGGGTTACATGTGGCACCGTGAAGTGGGTAATTGGGAGGAAGAAGACCTTTTACGGGCCGGCGGTTGTCGGGCTGTACTTCACGTCAAAGACTTAGGTTAATGCTTTTTGGATTCTGACTCAGAGAAGAAGCATATGGGTTGATGAGATAGCGAGAGCTGGAGTATCTATTTGCTAAAGCCTGTGTGGGAGAGGGAGAGAATGTATATGTGTGAATGGTTCATCATGATGGAATCTCTGGATATATGATCTCGTCTCTAGTTCGCTATTTACAGGTATTTGGAAGCCTAGCATTGAGGTGAGATGACGTTGAGCACGTTGTACTTTGTGGGTGTGAGGTGAGCCATCCTCGGAACCATCCCTGGAATTTGATGAAATGGAGATTGCCCTAGCTAGCCTCACGAAGGCTGCAGCCTAGCCACCAATTGATCTTCTCTCGAAGGGTGAGCTTTATCATCTGGAAGTTCTATTGGATATTCCTCGTTCGCCCACTTCCATCTCGAACCATCAAATCTCTCTCATCTCTCATGTCGGCTCCGTAGGGGGGCTTAACAGCGTATCAAAGTTGTATGGATGAACTCGGCCGTTCTTGTTTGGGGGTATGTGGACAAGTAGATTACATTGTTTGGAATTTAGGGAGTCATCATTATTGTCATTTTTTTTTCTTCTTCTTGCGAAAAACCTCGAAAAAACAGCTTAGTTAGCGGGTAGGCGCTGGACAACCTCGGCCATCTCCTCGTCGGTGTATATTCTGAAGCCCTTCTCCTTTGTGACGCTGGCGAGTTGGACATTCTTGGCATCCAGCTTCTCCTCCATTACCTGCTTGAGTGTTTTGAGAACGAGAGTCTCTGCGTCGGTGAGGGTAAGAGACTGTTTAAACCGACGAAAAAAAGAAATTAGCAGCTGTTTCTCATGAATTTAAGGGGAAAAAAAATTCCAATAAAATAGAAATCTTCCTACCTTGTGATACTCATTCTGCAGCTCAGCCTGCGCACCCTCCGAACCCGACCCAATAGCCTTAGCATCATACCTATAAAAAGTACCACTAGGCTCCGCATGGAAAAGCTGGGGCCCATCCTCATCGATACCGGCAATAAGCAAAGCCACGCCAAAGGGCCTGCTCATGACGCGGTCCTCGCCGTCGGCGCCCTCCCCGAAGCGCAGGGCGAGGTCGCAGATGGCCTGGGTGCACGACTCGACGCGGAGCGACTCATTGTAGTTGAAGGCGTGGGACTGGCACTCGACGCGGGCGTGCTCGACCATGGAGCGCGCGTCGGCCTGCAAGCCGGACATGGCGCAGCCGATGTGGCGGTCGATCTCGACGATCTTCTCGACGGAGGAGGTTTCGAGGAGGGTCGAGGTCACGCGCTTTTCGACGCCGAGGATCACGCCTTCGGAGGTGGAGACGCCGATGGCGGTTGAGCCGAGCTTGATGGCTTCGAGGGAGTATTCGACTTGGAAGAGGCGGCCTTCGGGGGAGAAGGTGCTGGGGAGAGGGGGGAGGTTTTCGGGTTAGTTTGGTTGGTTCTCTGCGTGGCGGGGGGAAGGAGGGCAGCTAGCTAGGGGCTGCCTGGGTTCGGACACGACGAAATGGAGACATACTTAATACCCCGATCTAGACCGATAAAACTGTTAGTGATGTGGTGTCGAGAGCTGCGGCGAGAAGCAAGCGGGAGCTGGGGAGTTGTCGAGGCTTGGAGAGCTTACCATATTCCGACCTTGCCATAAACATCTTGGCGGTGTTTGTGTTAATAGGCAGTCAATTAAGGGGAAACGAGGATGAGGAAGAAACGGGGCTTCAGGTTTCGTGGTCTAAGTTGCTCTAGCGATTCGTTGATGGAAGATGGAAGAGGCTGGAGGTGTTGTCGCTGGGGATTTGGAGCTCCAGCCACGAGGTCTGGGAAGGCGGTGGTTGCTCTGGCTAGTCTGGGTGCTGCTCTTGGCTAGGCAAGCATCCAGCCGCGTAGCTTAGCACTGGCCTGTTCCATTAAATTGTAAAGGTACATCAATGTGTACCTCGCACATTGCTGGCTTGTCCGCCAGCCTCAGGAGGGATGGGCGGTGTGGCTAGTGGCTGGCCAGTGGGTGAGGCTGGTACATCAACTTCAAATTGATTGATCAAATTGATGTTCAATCGAAGTACGAAGTACACTAGCGCACATGTACCACCTCAATGCCCAACTGGCAGCATCCTTCGCTGAACGACCCACTAAAAACGTCTGAGCCCCACGCTGGCTGCCCTCCCTGATGCAAATGTAAATAGCCTGGTGGGTGCTGTTTTGTTTCGACGCGACCCCAAGTCATAATGACCTCTTTCCGCGCAAAGAACACGCCAACATCTCTTGTACCAACGACTTGATTCCTGCCCTGTCCACTCCACTCATTAATCGAGGTAACGACGAAGAACGCGACAAACCATCTTCGAACCCGTTGATCGTCTCCCATTACACTACATCCCACCTCCAGGCTACCCACCAAGAACGACTTACTCCCCCAACATACCACCTATTCCCCCAACCGGCAGAGCTTTACACTAGACCACTCCCTTCCCCCTCCACCCGCAGATGCTTCCGTCCTTGCCATGTCCGCCGCCGCACGGCTCTCCACCCACGAGCGCCGCTCAAGCGCACACCCCGACGACAGGCCTCGCCCGCGTGTAAATGCCCAAGGCAGCTTCAAGAGCGACCGCTCCGACCCCCGCCAAGCCCCTTCGCCCCAGCCGTCCTCGTACCACCAGCACCAGTATTCCACGTCGCATAAGAGGTCGGCGTCTGGAAATCCCCGGCCGCTGAGCCGCACGATGGAGGACCGGAGGACTGAGGAGAGGAGGACGGAGATTCATACGGAAAGGACATACGTCACGCACCGCGAGCAGCTGGCTACGAGGGCGAGAAGCCCCGAGAGGAAGGAGCGGGTGGAGAAGAGGGAGGCCGCGCGGCATCGTCCGTCGGAGTCGCGTCCTCGGGGGCAATCTAAACCAGAGGTCCCTCAGGGTAAGTCCCATGTCCCGGGTGGGATTTTTTTTTTCCTTTTCCTTTTTCACTCTTCTTTCCAGGGAGTGGATGTGAGTGTGTTGTGTGAGCTAACCTGGCCTCCCCCCCTCTCAGCGCCATGGAACCCCGAAGCGACATTGATACCGCATACTTCAGCTCCCCTGGCCTGTCGAATCTCGATCCCGCCCCTAGCGTCCCAGGCACCCCAAGCCCAACAGCCGCGACCTCTAGGCGAATTGACGCTTGAAGCTCAGGAAGCCGCAATTATCGAAGATCTACTATTCACATTTATGGGCTACGAGGGGCAGTATATCCGCTTCGCTAAGACGTATAACCCGCACGAGGAGAGGGACCGACTCACTGGCCCGGCTTTTCGTATCCTGCCCGGCTTAGACCCGAGCTTACAGGACCTCACAAACTCCATGCTCAAATTAGCGACGTATTATTCCGCGCTAGAGGCATTCGTCGATGTACAGAGCCGAGAAGAGTTCGGCGCCGTAAACCACGCGCTCTGCGCTGCCGTTCGTAAACATCTCCAGGACTACCTCGTTCTTGTGGCGCAGCTAGAGACGCAATTCCTAACAAACGAGAGCTTCACCGTCCACGCACTCAACGTGCACACGCTCTCGACGAGGCAGATGATGCTGCAGCTTTATTCTTTAGCCCACGAATTACTAAAGAAGAACGCCCTCTTGGATGATGAGTCGGACGAGTCGAGCGATAGTGGCGACGACTTTGAAAACATTCTCGAGTCCCTAAGGGAAGGAGGAGAGCTGGCTCCAGGAAACATGACGGGCAAGAAGATATGCAAAGGAGGCGTCGTGCTGGGGATGATATCGAGGAGGCTCGAGACCATGTCGGGAGACCCATCTGCGAAGGCGCTCCTCACGACATTGCTGCGCGATGCGAGCAAGCCGTATATGGTAATGCTCAATGAGTGGCTTCACCACGGCGGCATCAACGACCCGCATTCCGAATTCCTCATCAAGGAGCAGAAGAGCATTAAGCGTGAACGGCTCGAGCAGGATTACACCGACGAGTACTGGGAGCGCCGGTACACCATCCGCGACAACGACGTCCCGCCACAGCTCGAGGGCGTCAAGGATAAAGTCCTCCTCGCGGGCAAGTACCTCAACGTCGTGCGCGAGTGCGGCGGCGTCGACGTCAGCAAGGAGGTCAAGGACGTGCCGACGTCGTTCGACGATAGCCGGTTCCTCGAAAACGTCGGCAACGCCTACGCCTACGCCAACGAATCCCTCATGCAGCTCCTCCTCACCACGCACGCCTTGCCCGACCGGCTGCGCTCGCTCAAGCACTACTTCTTCCTCGACCCGTCCGACTACTTCTCCTACTTCCTCGAGCTCGGGGCGTCGGAGCTCAAGAAACCCGTCAAGTCCGTTAACACCGGCAAGCTCCAGTCGCTCCTCGACCTCGTCCTGCGCCAACCGGGCAGCGCCGTTTCACTCGACCCTTTCAAGGAGGACGTCAAGGTCGAGATGAACGAAATCACCCTCATAAAATCCCTCCAACGCGTCGTCAACATCACGGGCATCGAGCAGGGAGAGACCCTCGCCCCCGTCTCGTCCAACCAACCCATCGAAAACGACAAGAACGCCATCGGCTTCACGTCGCTCCAGCTCGACTACGCCGTCCCCTTCCCCGTCTCCCTCGTCATCAGCCGAAAGACCGTCTGGCGATACCAGGCCCTCTTCCGCTACCTCTTGTCCCTGCGCTACCTCGAGTCCCAGCTCTCGACTACCTGGCAGACACAGATCCGCGGCGTTACTTGGGCGCACCGCAGCTCGTACGCGAGGCTCGAGACGTGGAAGCGGCGCGTGTGGACCCTTCGCGCGAGGATGCTCGTCTTTGTGCAGCAGCTGCTTTACTTTTGCACTGCCGAGGTCATTGAGCCCAATTGGCAAAAATTCATGTCTAGGCTCAAGGCGACCGATGGGGTAGATGCTGGCAAGATGGGCGCCGCGGAGGGGTTGACGAGGACGGTGGACGAGTTGATGCAGGATCATGTCGATTTCCTAGATACATGTCTAAAGGAGTGCATGTTAACAAACAGCAAGCTCCTCAGGGTAGCGTCTCCCCTTCACACCCTCTCCTCTTCCAAATTTCGTACTCTAGAATCTCCAAAAACCGCTAACCCTCAAATCATTCAGATCCACTCCAAACTAATGCAAACCTGCACCATCTTCGCCGCCTACACAAACTGGCTCTCCCGCGAACTCGAAAAGACAGACCCCGACCTCTCCGCCCCGCACCTCCGCCCCCCCAACATGACCCTCCCCGAATGGCGCCGCCTCCAAGCCCACCGCGCCTCCCAGCCGTCCAACCGCAACACCTCGGCGGACCACCACCACCACCCTTCATCAGCCTCCTCTTCCTTCTCCGAAGCCAACGGCGGCAATAGCGCCAACAACCCCGACAAGCGCGTGGCCGAACTCTTCGAGATCATGCGCAAGTGGGAGGGGAACTTTAGCAGACACCTCCAGATCTTGCTGGATGCGCTGAACCATTACGCCGCGACGGAGACGGTGGTTTTGTTGAGTCTTTGCGCGAGGTTGAGTGCTGCGAATCAGGGCACGGAGTACGCGGGGTTGAGGAGTGAGGTGGAGGCTGTATAGGGGTATAGGGGGTTTTGGGTTGGGGGGGGGGAACCTGGGAGAATATGGGAATGGTGGACTAAGTGGAAAAGAGCAACTGGAGGGAGTGTATGGGTTTCGTATGGTAGATACCCTCGGTCATGACATTCGAAGAAGAAAACACAACATTCACATTAGAGAGACGTCTTTGTGTAGTAGCCAAGCGAAGTTCAAAAAGAAAAACAAATGGAAAGCTATGTTTATGATGGAATGCATCTGAAGCCACCTCACGAAGAAATCGTGAGGAAGAAAGGAAAAAAGTCTTGAAGAGTTCATAGAAATCATCTCATGCTAATGTTCTATCAACTATCTAATGGGTTACCTTCCTCCTCTCCTCCGTCTAGCCAACCCTCTAGTCTAGCTGGGATGTGTGTGCCACAAAAGGGGATTTATTGTCCATGCAATACTCATCTCCCGCCCTGCGGTTGAAAAAAAAATGATAGAGAAAATAAGCAAAGAGAAATGAGGATATTATATCGGGCCTAACTCCATGACTTCGCCTCTTAAACAGTATCAAAAAAAGGAGGAACACCAAACCCTTGCCTTCCCCCATCAACCGACCTGATGCTTGAAAAGTGTCCATGAAATGCCTTGGGAATGTGGAGATGCTGCAAGAAATATACGAACAACAGAAAAAGATGCATAAACTCAATAACCCCACAACCCCCTTTCTCTTGCCCCATCAGACCTCATGTACTCCATATATATATTCCTTCCAGACTGGGATCGGGCCACGCCACCGCCTCGCCTTCATCACTTGAATAAACTTCGCAAATCCATGAGTTTCTGCCTCGCCGCCTCGCCCTTGTCAATGGCTTTCCCCCGTCCGTCCATGCTAAGGGACGCCAGCTTCATCTTCTTCTCCTGCAATTCAAGCATCTTCTCTTCGAAGCTATTCTTCATGATGTAGCGGACCGTACGCACCGGCCGTTTCTGTCCAAGACGGTGCACACGATCAACCGCTTGAGCCTCGGCGGCAGGGTTGTACTGCGGCTCCATGACGTAAACATTGCTGCCCGCTGTCAGGTTGAGGCCCAGACCGCCAGCCATGATGGAGACGAGGATGACCGGTACAGTGGGGTCATCACGGAACTTGTCCATAGCGTTCGCTCGAGCCACCCTCGACATGGTACCGTCTAGTCGGGTGTACATGATACCAGCCGCGTCAAGACCCATCTGGATGAGGTCCAAATGAGATGTCCACGCTGAAAAGACGACGGACTTAATTGGCGGCTCGTCCGGATGCAAATCGCTTTCCGCTCTGGACTTTAGCAAGTCCTCTACAAGGGCCCGGACTTTGGTACTCGGGCCAGAGTACCTTTCAAACGTCTTCTTGCTACCATTGCCGGTCTGTCGCTTAGACTTAATCGCCGATCCTCCGTCGTGTTCTACCTTTGTCTTCGACCGCCGCAGCTCAACAAGGTAGACTTGAACCCAAGCACCGCAGGCAGGGCAGGGACCTCGGGTCATCATGGGTTGCATGGCGGCCGTCGATTGCTCCTTGAACGACCTCACACACGAGGGGCAGATGAGATGGAAACAAGGGTTCATATAGCCCATCAGATCTTCCTGCCCCTCCGACTCGATATTGTCGCTATCCTCGGTCCCGAACTTCCTCTGGCAGCTTATGCATGAGTCGTTGTTCGTTTCTTGCATAAGTTCAAACATTTCGTATGCCTTTCGCTCTGGCAGTGGTGAAACGGTATCATCGGGCTCCTCGTCACTGTCAAGATCAATAGCCGTCTCAGCCGTCATTCCCTGCAGCGCAGCGAGATCGTCCTCGTTGAGTAGGTCCTTGCCGTGAGCGCAGATAAGTCGGAGACGCAAAATGGCTCGCAATATGTGTATGTACGTATGGCCGCCCAGTGCCTTTTCTATACCATGCCCTGCTAGCACCCGCACGCGGTCTTGGGCATTCTTGGCAAACAACTCGTATATGTACCGCTCCTCCTTGGAGAAGTTAAGCCTGACGATCTGGTCGGTCCGTGGTGGGAGGTCAATCTTATCCTTGAGTCGGCGAAGAGTAACCGAGTCGACGAGAATGCGTAGTTTAGGTACGATCTCCGGGTCGCAACACTTGAAAGGCTCGACAATGTAGCGCACAAACTTGCTCCTATCATCAAACGGCTTTAGGCGGATGAAGGCGAGTAGGGCGGCCAAGTCATCTAGCCGGTTCTGGACCGGAGTACCCGTCACTGCCCATCGACGATCGGCTTGGAGCCTGCAAATTGCCTTGAACTGGAGCGTAGACTGCTCGCGAATCATATGCGCCTCGTCGAGGACGATACGGAACCATCCTAGCTGCTCGAGAGGGAATGGGCCCTTCTTCTTCTTGCGACGGCCGCTGAGCTCGCTCGAGACAGAGCCGTAAGTAGTCAGGATGAGGTCAAACTCGGATAGCTTACGCAAGTCCTTGATACGGTTCGCCCCATGGTAGATGTAGTACTTTATGGTACCCGGCTTGATGTGCTGCTTTATCTGCTCCTCCCAATTTGTAATAGTACTTAGCGGGCAGACCAGTAACGTGGTTTTCGTGTTTCTCGCGAGCCGCGTCAGGTCTAGAGCTTGTGACTGGGCTGGAGGGTCGTGACCATGGTCGTGGACCTGGGGCTTTGGGGCCCTTGGCTGAACCGGAGGCTTCACGCCCCATTTCTTAGATTCATCAAGCGAGCTGACGATAAGGGCGAGAATGCTCAGCGTCTTTCCGAGGCCCATCATATCAGCAAGGATACCACCCCGTGTTTCTGGTGGATGAGTTGCCCATTGACCCGTAATGACATTGACGTATGTCATTTGCAAGTGTTCGTTCATTCGCCTCTTCCAGAGCGACGGGATACTGCCACCAGTGCCTTCTACGTTCTCTAATGATTCTCTGCATTTCATGAAGTACAGGCCTTGCCTTTGGTGTTTCAAAAGCGGGGTTTGGACGCTAGGCGGAGTTGGAGCTTCCGGAAGATGCTGGGTATCTGCGAGTGAGTCGAAGACTGACATGACTTCGTTCCGGACTTCCTCCACGGTTCTGAGAGTTGGCACAGCAAAGGAGCTACTGCCTTGGGGGCCACCATAAGTCTTTTGCGGCGGCGGCTTGTACTCTTGTATGTGGGGATTGTACACCTTGATGCCGTTCTGAACCATCTTAGGACTGTGGAGTTGCAAATTGTACCTAGATAGGTGCTTCCCAACACTCTTCGCATGCTTGAGAGGACCGTAGAGAACAAGGTCTATGGGGTAAGCTCTGGATATCGGAGCTCCCGGTATCTCATCAGCCTTCCTCTGCCTTGAGGGAATTCGACAGTCCGTGCGTATCTTCATAGTTGTGTCGAGAAGCGTTGCGAGCCCAGCGGATGTGTCAGGATCCACATTGCCAATGATTTCCCTTGTATGATCATAAGCCTGGATCCTTGTCGTCTTATCTCCCGAGAGTCTCTTCAAGACGATTTTGACAAGCGGTATCCATTGAGGGCCGAAGAGACTTAGCGCTCCCGGTTTCGGGGAAGGTACCTTGAAGCACACGAGCTTTGCAATGAGCATGCCGTAGCAGACCTCTTCGTCCTGGGGGCTCTGGACCACCTCAACATCGTCATCGCCTTGGGAAAATGTCAGTTGCGTCAAGTTACAAGGGCAGTCGAATGAGCAACAATACCTTCCGTTAAGTCGACCGTCTGTGCCCTATTTAAAGCAGGTACATTAGGAGCCGGGGTTTGATTTTTAACGGCGTCGCCCAAAATTCCACCGCCGCTTTTTATCACAGCCTTCTTCCCGTTGGAGGTATCTACCTCGTCGATCCTCCGTTTCTTTGATGGTGGGGCGACGAAGGCTCGCTCCTGCACATTACTCATGCGTTCAATCATATTTCCCATGCCCAGTGCAGTGGAGGAAGGTGTCGCGACGGGTGTAGCCTGGTCCGAAGAAGGCTCTGGTGAGTCAAAGTTGAAGACGAACGATTGCTGGGTAGCGTCCGACGGGACCTCTGAGCGCGGGGTCAAGGAAGGAGTGCTATTGACGGGAGTAGAGTTGGTAAAGGTCGAGGTTCCGGGTGTCGAGAAGAGAGACGACGGCTCCGCTGAGAGGGTCGGCTGAGCGTGCGATGAGCCCGGCCCTTGACGTCGAGGCGCAGGCAGCGGCCGACCTGCGCGCCGAGGATCGAGAAGTGCCGCGGGGCTCCATGATGTGGAGCCGTTGGCCTGATGAGTCGTAGGTGGTACAAAGATCGATCGTCCTTGAGGTTCATCACTGTAAGCATCACTCAGAGCAGCCGGAGATGGTGGGGAGACGGTAGTTTGCGACGGAGAAGTGGACCTCGTGCCAGGCAAACACTCTGGATCGAGATTCTGCATCAAGGCACTTGCTTGATGGGCCATGAACGAGTCAGGTGTGGAAGAAGCAGGTATTGGAAAAGTGGATCGGCTATCAGTACCATTGGGAAGCTTTGGAGAAGGCATAGCGATATCACCGGGCTGCCTTGCCGGGAAGTAATGAATTCTCGACGCGCTCGGAGCATTCGAAGCGCGGGATGAAAGGCGACGCGGCGATGGAGTAGGGGGTGAGTTGATGACTGTGAAGGGTATCGATCACATAGATCCTATCGCGATAGCTTCCGTCAGAGCACGAGGTCGGAATGTATTCGGGGACTCGAGCGTCGCGGGTCGCAGGGTAGAGGTAGGCGGGGTTCTGGATCTGGATGTGGTGGGGTTTGGTGGTTTGGTGGCTGGATCGAAAACGCGTAGCTCGTCGAGTAGCAAGTGGCGGCGCCGAAAGTCTGCAGCATCAGTTTTCCACCAAAGCGCCGATTGTGTGGTTGAAAAAACGGACGCGGTCTCCAGGCGGAGGCGGCAGACAAGGTGATTGAACGATACGCAAACGAAAACGTAAACACAAACAGTCGCAGTCGCAATGGGAAGTCTCCAAGAAGTGTGTGGATAGCGAAACGGGATTTTAGAGGGGCGCCTTGGCTTCAGACAATTGTAGAGCAAACTGAGCTGCGACAAAGGCTCAGTTACATGGAGTAGTAGCCGAGTAGGCTAGAGTGTAGTTGATGCAAGTGATGCAGTGGCCAGTGAAGAGCGAATGAAGTTGACAAAGTTCGTAACCAAGAAGCAAGGTGAAGGAGCTAAGGAGATAAGGCACCTTAGTGAACCGAAGTCCCAAAGCAGCCTCAGATAATGATGATCCAATGACAAAGAGGGCTGAAAGTGAAGGCTTGAAACTGAGCCCAACCAGCAAGGCTGTTAAATTTGTCATTTACGACCTTCAGAATCCAGGAACCCAGGAAAACACCACAAACACGAGGGATGATAGTTTATCAATGATCGGTCAAGGAAAAATGTCGGGGGTTCTTTTCCTCGGACGAGGTCCGCCTTCCCTATTGCTCACTACCACATGCATCGAGCCGATGAAGAGATTCGTGACGGAGCAGGAGCAGACCAGACTCCAGCGGAATGAGCCTGCACTGTGAGTGTGGGGCAGGATTTACACGCAGGAGCCAGGCTAGGCAGGCAGGCTGCTACCTGAAATCCCCATCAACCACTAAAACCACGCCTTTAACAGCCTAACGTTAGAACCTGCCTAGTAATTTGTCAGTTCCCAGCTGTCCGTAAGAGCCATTTCACACTGTGAGGTCATGCGACCAACCCCAACTTTTCAAGTCGCAACTTCCTGTGCTCAGAAGCGCTCTTGCCAGACTTCGAAGAAGGCGAGATTGGATTGTGCCCGCCGACGCTGTTGACCTACACTAGACCGAGTTGAGACCGAGCCCAGACCGAGTCTGCACGAACGACATCCCTTTGGCACTCAGAGGGTGAATGGGTGAATACAACATATTGTACTAAGTTATGAGCTGCAGCGATATATAAGCTCCAGTCCCATAGTGAAGTGTACAAATTGTATTTGTGTAAACCAAAATCCCGAATCACGGAAAGCCAATCTCTTGTATGGATATAACATCAAAGTAACGCCTAATATCCCAGCCCAGTTTGCCAAATACGATCTGTGTCTTCCGCTGAATTGGTCCTGCCTTCGAAGTACTCCGCTATTATACAAATACAGATCGTCCCATCGTAAAATCAATGGCATACATAGGCCAACATCTCCCTTATCCGACAATTTGACATTCCTCAAGTTTTGTATTAAGCAATACGCAGGCATACGATGGCCTGCGGTATTGTCGAGAGACCGTCAGCTTCGCTGATTTTCATCCGTCGTCGCCGCTCTCGAGTGCTTTATTCTTCCATTTTTTGTGTGGAGGCTTGACGTCCGACCTCACCCATCCGAGCCCGACTCCTGGTCCGACTCCTGGTCCTCCTCCGTCTCCTTGTGCCTTCCTTCTTCGAGTATCGGTCCTTGGAGCGTGATGGACTTCGACTCCGCCTCCGATTCATCATCGCTATCCGTATCAATCGCCTAGTCTTAGGAGAAGACCCTCGAGCAGGCGTCTTGGCCCCTTGGACGCTTGCATTCCGAGACACGAAAGGAGACGTCGATCTCCATCTGGTGCGGCCACGGAGAGTGCTCGATTCTCCCGTTCCGGCGCGGTATGTGGTTGTGGGGGATGCTCGGGGTGCTTCCCGGGCTTTCGTTCGGCCCCGGCTCACATCAGAATCGGTGGGTTCTTCGGTGGTCTTCTCGGTGGAAGTAGCTTGGGCCGATTTAGCCTCTTCCTCGGCTGTCATGGTGAGTTGAGGTGCTGAATTTTCGTAGCGTATGTCGACAAAAAAAGGTGGTGTTATCAATATTTCACCAACATTGGAACATTGGAGGACGGGTGGAGGTAGATATTGGGAGATGGGCAGATGTCGTGATCGGTCGTGTTGTGAAGTCTGTCTGAAACACACAACTTCGAGGGTTTCGGTGAGCGTCGGTGGTTTGGGGACCTTTACCTTTGATAATTCTCAACGTTCCTCAACCAATTCAATACACACAAGGATGGGGGTCGAGATTGATGATACGAGATTGATGATAATTACAAAGGATTTTTCGACAGACCACGCGTGACACACAAAACAGCGTCGTACGTGCCTAGATCTGTCTATCTATATGTTTCTATTTCTCCTATTATCCAGGGGAGGGGTAAGATCAGCGTAAGGTTTGGCTATCACTACGCTAGCCTCTGTCCAATGTATCTGCGTCACGTTAAGGCCTATTATAGCGGAAACCAATCCGACCGGCACAAGTCTGGCGGGACCACTGAGTCTGGGGGCATCGTTCGGGATAAATCGAGATCCCTTTGGGGCAAAAATCCGGGAATCATGGCCCTACAGACGTGAAAGCAAGGGCCGATGCAGGTTTGACGGGGCCTAATTGGCCATCAAGTCCTCAAATGCAAGGGTACTGCGGGACGGAAGGCTACAAGGGTAACCGAAGCAGGAGTCGGTCTGTGGAACCATCCATCTCGACAATTGTGTATGCTCTTATAAAATACGATAGCGATGGTGAGGATTTGTCAGTCAGTATCAAGAATCACTGTTGCTGCTGTCGGTCGGCGTTTACCTTCCCCAAATATTTCAATGTGGGGTGGACTGAGACGACGTCATTCATAGTGTTTGATTCCTGTGATTCCGGGAGGACCCACTAAAATTGGGCAAGGCTTAGTTAAGCACCGGGATAGCATCGGCTAATTCATGACACGGTCCAACTGAACACGCTGATGCTCCTAACACCAGGAAAGGAGGTCATGACGGAGATCAGTGACCCGACTTGAGACGTATCAAGAGAACCAGGTCCCCGACCCAATGTAGACGTCCCAACAGCAACCCTACGGTGTAATGTTCTTTGGTTCCCAATACTGGAATAGACGACAAACGTCTTGATTTACAAAATAACTCTTCTTTTTCTTCTTGTCGTCCTCCTACGTATGTCCTCGCCCCTGCCCTTTAATGTGCTCTCTATCCTGCCCCTGGTTTCTGTATTCCTGACACTTTCGTGCTACGATCTAGACATCCCACCATTGAATTTCGAATTCGTTTCTTTGATACCCGCGTAGAACCGTGTTCTCTTCTCATGCCGACTTCTTAGCAGCGCCGACGAAACCATCATTTATCTTATTGACATAGTTCGGGATCTTCTTGACCTGGAATGGAAGACAGATAGACCATTGGACTGCACCTTTAGACCCTCGAGAATCCATTGCCACGATGGCCCCCCCACGCCCCGCGACTACGGGATACGAACGCCTCGCCCAAGCCGACCGCTTCAGCGATGACTCGGATGACGATGATCTCGCCCAGAGCTACGCTTCCCTCCAACCTCCACGCGCCCAATATGGTTCTTCACAATACGCACGCTCCGACCGAGGAGCTGGCCGGTCTGGGTATCGTAACCGACGTGAAAGCAACGCCGGTGTTGATTTGAAGGCTATCAATGCCAGACTAGAGAAATGGGCCGATGAAATTGCCTCCAAGTTCAAGCGTACGAGAGCTACAACTCCCGGCGAGGAAGAACGGTTAGAAATACATCACTCGGTGTTTCGATCCCCCGAAGGCATCAGGCCCGTCACACCCGGAGAACTTGCAGAGTACCAACCAGCCATGTCTAAACAAGAGTTTGAGGAAATCGTCGAGAGTGTAAGGACCGCTATCGAGCAGGGGATGCACCCCCGGATGATTTCCCAGGGCAGCTCGGGTAGCTACTTTGCGCGCAATACGTCGGGAAAAGTAGTAGGTGTCTTTAAGCCGAAGGATGAAGAGCCTTATGCAGCAGGAAACCCAAAGTGGAATAAATGGATACACCGAAACCTTTTCCCTTGCTGCTTTGGCAGAGCATGGTAAGTTCTTCTAGGGCATTCCTTGTTGTGTAGGTTTCTTTTGCCTCCCGAACCAAACTAACACACGTCGTAGCCTCATTCCGAATCTGTCGTACGTCAGTGAAGCCGCAGCCTACACATTGGACTGCCAATTGCAGACCAATCTGGTGCCCTACACCGACGTGGTCTACCTCTCCTCGAAAGCGTTCCACTATCCGTTCTGGGACCGACACAGCTTTTACCGAAAAAAGAAGCCGCTCCCCTCCAAGCCTGGAAGTTTCCAGGTCTTCCTTAAGGGCTTCAAGGACGCCAACGTCTTCCTCCGCGAGCACCCGTGGCCCGATCAGTATCTATCCGGATTTCGCACAAATGACTCCCATAGGAAGCGAAGGAGGAGATGGGCAGATAACTGCCGACCTAGCCGGTCATCGCCTGGTGGTGACTCCGACAGTGAGGGGGAATCGCCGGATGCTCTCTCTCCGGGGCCAAACCATTTTGTCTGGACGGAGGCCTTGAAGCAGTCATTTAGAGAAGAGTTGGAGAAGCTCGTCATTTTGGATTACATCATGAGGAACACAGATCGTGGGCTGGATAATTGGATGGTCAAGGTAGATTGGGAGACCCAGCAAGTATCTATCACCTCGGAACCTATACAAATGAACGTAAGGGATGGCGAGGAGGAAGACTCCATCGGGCCTCGGCCAGTGAGTCTGAATGGGAGACCACAAATGGCGGAACGTGCATCGTACCCTTATAAGACACAACGTCCTATGAAGGCCGCGAGCCCATCCAGCTCCAGCGCGGAGCCGCAGATATCCCTTGGCGCCATTGACAACTCACTCTCGTGGCCATGGAAACACCCCGATGCTTGGAGAAGGCGAGTTCTAGTCCTTTTTTTTTTTCCTTTCCCCATCTCACCCCTTGATTCATGCTCCTTAACTCATCTTTAGCTTTGCTAACTCGCCATTCTCTAGCTTCCCATTCGGATGGCTTTTCCTTCCGGTTGACCTAATCGGTCGACCATTCTCAGAGAAGACAAGGAACCACTTCCTACCTCTGCTAACTTCCACACATTGGTGGAGTCAGACTCAGTACGAGCTCCGGAAGGTCTTCCAAATCGACCCCGACTTCAAGGAGCGCATGTTTGCAAAGCAAATCGCCGTCATGAAGGGCCAGGCATGGAACGTGGTTGAAACGCTCAAGACGCCCGACCACGGCCCTCTCGAGCTCACCCGCCGCGCCAAGGTTTGCGTCTGGGATGACCTCGTGGACGTCCCAGTCGCGGTGCCCATGCGCGTGACGTCATCTGAGTTCCGCCGCAGCTCGAATCACCCGCGCGACTCGATAGACGAAATGGACATTGGCGCAGTGGCTTCATCCGCACCAACGACCGTCTCGGACGTCGACCTTCTCGGTGTCGCCACGAGTCCGCCGCCCGCCGACATGCCCCATCCCGGCCGCTTCGAGTTGACCCCCTCGGGCGATGACTTGCGGTCTCCCGACGAGGTCTCCGTGAACGCTCCTAATTCAAAACGGCCAGCTCCCCCTAGGAAAGCCGACTCTGAGCCCGAGCCTGCGAACGGCTCGAGGCCGAGAATGAGCTACCAGGGTCCGTCGAGGACAGCGCTTAACATGTACGCGCCGCCGAGGCATATTCGGCGGTACTCGCATGCAGCGCTGGCGTCGAAGAGGACGAATAGCATAGCGCAGCAGCTCTACGGCGACGTTCTCGACGAGGACGACCTCGAGGGAGATCTTGGCTATGCCGCTGCAGAGGGTATGGAGGGTATTCACCGCAAGGTCATTGTCGAGCGGTTAGAGATGGTGAAATCAAAGAATCCAGTTTTTAGCTGCTGGTAAGAGTAAGAGATGCATACCAAAAGGTGCTACTGATGCTCTTTTGATGCTCTTTTGGGGGGGAGGTTGGTTAGGGCGGAGAGCCCTTTTGTTATGATGGATCATGGACGGGGTCGACCCCTATATGAGTACAATGCACCCACCAGCTCCATGACTTCCTCCTCTAGATTTCACTCCTTACCTTCTGGAGAGGAGCATGGGGCTTTTCTTTTCTACTTTTAAAGACGTTTTTGCACACAATATAGAAACCCTTACGAAATAGATGGGGAGAAAAAAAAGACACTATTGGAGACGAAAAGAGACGGACGGGAAACGCAAGGAGTTAAGGGGTTTTGTTTCTATCATTACTTTCTATCTTGTAATACTCTACTATATTCTACTACCACTGTTCTGGTACAAGCCTCGTCATTTATGGCCTGTGTTCTGAATTTTATCCCCCGGGACCACAGTAACAGTGATCTTCCATTGAACTGATTTAATACCTAGGTTCTAAAAAAAAGGAGGAAAGGAGGGGGGAAGGACAGGGCGAAGGGCAGGCGAAAGCAAAAGGCAAGACGACGTTCCGCCCCGGCCTCTTGGAACAGAGAAAGAATGATTCATGCCTATTTTAGCTCCGCACCTACACATCATCGAGGCCGAAGAAGAACGCGGGATGGATTCCGGGGAAGGGATGTTGGCCTAGCAGGTGCGGTGCAGATTGCGCGGGAGGACTACGAGCTGCCGGCATCAGGAAAGGTTCTTTCCTATCCCTCGGAAGAAGGACGAGAATGGAAGAAAAAGGAAGAGGGGGCAAGACAAAAGAAGCCACACTACACATTGGTACAGGGTGGGAAATGGATATTAGATTCTTCCTTGGCTCGGGGAACTAGGAATGCATGAGCTTCGGACCCGATGTTCAAAATCGCGAAGTCAAGGTGCCACACAGACACGCATCCCCAAACGTCCTTTGGGAAGAAGCCACACAAGTCAGGTCAGGTGAGAGAGGTATTAATACAGGATGGATGAACAAGGATGCCATCCCTAATGTACATAATAATACTTTGTGCTTCGTCGACCGAAATGGAAATACCCCGGACCTGATACGGGATAGACCCAAGTTCCTCCGGATGGGGGCTCTCCCACCTCGCCGGGATGTGAGAGTAAAAAGATCCTTGCGAAATGGGGCGGGATGCAGAAATCAGGGTGATACCGTCCATTTACCTCGTATTATACTCAGTAATAAGTCCGGACCCAAAGAAGCGGGTGGCCGGAAAAGGACCAATGTACGAAGTATAAACTGACGGGACGAAACGGGTGTTGATCGGGCAAGGAAGAGAGGGAGAAAATGAAAAAAAAAAAAGATACCAGATTCATATAGAAATATATATATATATATATATATACGACATTGACCTGTCACGTCGTACTCCGGGGACTTTTCCCGTCGTTGAGTCCACGGCACTTGGCCCGCCTTAGGTTCCATTGAGCGGTTGACGAATAGCAAGATACAGGTAGAAGAATTTCATGCAGAGGGAAGGGGGCAGAAAAGGGCGAGGGCTTGCCGGCCCAGACAACCCTTTCTTTTGCATAAGCTTTCGACTACACTACTTCGTGCTTCCTACACTAATATCACCCTTATCGACCGTGGGCAAAAGATTAAAAAGAAAAGGAAAAGCCTGAAAAAAAGAAAAAATAATAATAAAGATGAAAAAAGGGACAGGGGTGGCTGGCGAGTGACGCCGAAGTCGCTCCACGCTCCCCCATGCTTTCACCAAGGCCCAGTAGGAGAGAATGTGGTGTGGTGTGGTGTGGTGGTATCTTATATCGTCGTGTACAAACTTCCTAAATTTGTTATTATACGTGATCCTCTTATCCTCCGTGACGAGGACGAGGACAGGAGTGTTCATAAGGGAAAGGGTAGTACGGATAAAGATAGGAGCATCAAGGGCTAAGATGAGAGGCCCCCTACTTCGTACCTGCAAGTATGGGTTCTCTCATTTCCCCCCCTTTCCCTTCCTCCAGGAAGAGATGCATTGTATATACCGAGGTACGCCTTTTTTTTTTCCTCCATAGATAACGGAGCGTCCTTGCTTAGGGAGGGATCGTCAATAAGGATGACGCAAGGTAGCCCTGACGGGGCAAGTGGAAAGAGGAAGAGGAAGATCCTGGGGATGTTAGGGAATGAGGGTCAACGAAGATGGAAATGTCCGCATGCAGAGCGTGCTTCCCATAGTGTGGGAAGATGGGCATTGGACTCCATAATTTTCCAGACATCCATGTCGACGTGGTCGTGGTTCTATTTGGTAATAAAAATTGCAGGATGAGGAGGAGGCATTAGCCAAATTAGACATGATCCATTGAAAAGTGACCGCCATGGTCCAATTGCATCAATCATCGAGAAAAGATGTAGTGTACTCCAACAAGGGCTTCCGAGCATGACATGGCATGGCCGAAGAGCTGATTCTGAGGCTTCAGAAAAGACGACCTACCACGTATGAGTCGCGCATGTACGTGAGTTTAGGTCTCCTCCAAGAGGCCTAGGCCATGCGGCCCCGCGTGTCAGTCAATGCCAACAAATATTTTTTGTAAAACATAAAAAACAAAAAGCAAAATCACTTGCAGTCAGGGCTGCCGTACCGAGTCTCTGGGACACGCCCAGGAGGTTGGCGCAAGAAACAACGGGACCGGCCCTTGTCAGACTGGCGGTATTACGAGCACGCTAGTGCTTCCAAACCATGGATCCATCTGGACACTAGAAGCCACTAAGCACAGGCAGAACCTGGATGAACCCAAGAGTCTGGTACAAAGTAAAATCAGGGCAGGGGGAAGAGCTGAAAACGGAGACGCCGCTCAAGTGGTGTATGCTCTGGCACCGTTATCCCTCTCTGGTTACCGAAGGCTTGGTTGAAGCTCTCAGCCCGTCATACGAAGTACAAGTGCAAGAAAGTGGCACCAAGAGCAGTAACAGAAACACAGCCAACAAGCGACATACACTAGATTATGGATTCGGGCCGGAGACGGTTGGCGTTCGGCATTGGCCACGTGTAGTAGGAGTGGGCGCTCGCAAACCAGCCTCCTCTCTTCGTGTCTGCAGGAGCACTGGAGCATGGTCAGCCAGCGAGATAATGGTGTGGATAAATCTGCGCACACACTTCATACGCACAATGCCGATGACTTGTCGATAGTGCTGTGCTTTGCCGGACTGTGTTATGCTGTGCCAATGCCCTTGCTGACGTGCAGAAATACCCGTGTGCCCCGTCGTGTCCAAAATGTTCGTGCCCTAGCGTACTTCAACTGCGAAGCAAACTCAGTACACTACAAGTTGGGAGGAAGGGGGAGGTTCGGGCTCGGGCTCGGGCTCGGGTTAGGAGGCATCAAATTGAGGCTAGTTTCCGAAAAATTGGTTAGGGAGGGGGTGAGGGGTGTGCAATCCATCCATTCCGCTGGATTTTGAGGTACAAAGTACGAAGGAAAGAGAGTGAAGAAGGAAATTTGTCCACACTTCCCACATTGCAACCCCGGCCGAGTCATCTCCCACCCTAGTCTTTGTAGGAAGTACGAAGTAACTTCCTGTCATGAAGTTTCCCCCGTTCTTGGTACGCAGTACTTCGTCCGTTGAGAGACCGGTCGAAATTAACTGGAGGACGCTGTCAGCCACCTCTCTGCCTCGTCACATTTCTTGGACATAAATGGACAGCAGCAGAGAGTTTCTGCAAGCCAACCTTCAAAAAAGGTGTCTCAAACGACCACTGGTTGTCATCGCCGACTGAGCGGACCGGTCGCCTCGGGCGGTCATGTACTGTGATGGAGGGTGCCACCCGCACACGCGTGGGCGCAAGATACACCACACAAAACGCGCTCAAGAGAGCGTGCCTACCTGCCAACTCATAACACTCCTTCTCTGTGCATTCGTGACCAGTCCAGGGGGGCCAAAAGAGTATCAGTACTTCGTAAAGTCTGGTACTTCATACTGTACTGTAACCGGCTGGTCGGTACCACCTCCAAACCCAGAAGCAGTTTGAGTGAGTCGGAGCGGGAAGAGCGGGCAATGATGTGCTGCTGGCTGCCTGGCCAAGGTGTCCAGAGTTGATAAGTGGGACGCCTTTTTAGACAGGGATGGGAACAGGCAGGACACTGCCTCCATGTCGTCACAATTTCACAAGGGTCTTCCCACACCTTCGGTTTCCCCCCTCCATTTCCTGGAGCGTGGAAACGGTTCCTCACGCATTACAGGGTTCTGTCGTTCATCTTTGTAGTGTGTTTTGTCGTGGTTCGCCGTCACTTTTCGAAACTGTGGCGTTTAAGTTTCACCTAACTTAATTTCAACCAGAATTCCGGGCCACCACTTTTGTCTCAGCCAGGCTATCTCTTATTAGAAGTTAGGCTCCCCAGTTAGCCTAGAAGAAGCAATCGTGTGATGACTTGGGCGGTATACCTACTATTAGTGTGCCACGACGTCGACGAGGAATAACCTGGCATATTATTAGTTATTCTATAAGTCGTCCAAATTTCTTTCACCACTCACACGATATCCTACTAGTCATATGTCGAGTCAGGCTCCAAACGCTTGTCCCGTGCTTTGCTGAATGGGGCGTAGTCCGTTTCCCTCGACCCGCCAAGTCCCGTCCTTGGTAGTGTTTAGTGTACACTACTTCGTACATCATGGCCTCGCCTCGTCTCGATTCCCACTCCCCACCCTATACACTATAGTAAACAAGTTAACAAGAAGGTCGAGGAGCAGCCGCCTAGATCATGTCACAACTAGTACATATAATGTCAGTACAGTATGCTGCGTGAGGTGCACTTGGCCAGCTTCACCACCCACATATTCTGCTCTATAAGTGGCCCTCATGTAACCAGAATGCGTAATTGATCCGTACTTGTACTAGACCAGGTGACAGGGAAGATTGCGCAACGATTTCGGTGAAAGATATGGTTCAAATCTTCCGGCGGTTAATTTTATTTTCCTCATCTTGCTTTCCTTGGATCCACCGCCTGTTCTGTCTCTGGCATTGTCGCTGCGTCCTTAGACCCGGTTTTATGAATCTGGTGACAGCAAGTGGAGCTCGGAAGGCCCAGTGGTGATGAGAGCAGCGGGAATCTTTTTTAGACGGCTGGGCGAGAGTGCGGTATTATCCAAACTTACCTGCTTTACCGCTCCAGAAGTTCCACAACACCACTAGCGAGGGGTAACTTCACTCTCCCACCCAGGCCTTGGCCTCTCCCCAGCAGGAGACAATGACTTCTCCCTGCCAATAGGTTTCCTGCGTGATTCGTATTAGTGTACCAGCCATGCACCCACTAGTGCATGTATACGACACGACAAGAATCGCAGCCCCCCGGAAAAGAGACGTAAAGGTGGGAGGTAGGAAGGGGGGAACTCAACATCAGCCGCAGCGGCCCGCTCCAATGAGGGGGAAAGTGGTTCGCGCTCTGTCCACAGGATGTGCGACCTGCAGCAAGTCTTGTGTCCTCTCTGAAGAAGAGCCTTGAATAAAATTTGGCAATGGTCTTAGCGTAAGATACAATCCAAGGGTGCCGCCACAGGCTCTGCAAGGACCTACCCAGATCAAGGGGCATTCTCTCTCGCATGTAGTGTACTAGTTGTTTGGAGTGTTCTGGCCTAGTCCACGATGAGATGAGAACGGGAAGTATCAGCGGTATTTCCCTCTCTGAATGCAGTTATCGTCCATCATGCTCTGGCCAAATCAACTTGAGACGGAATTCGAAGCGACCTTTTCCTCGATGGCATGTCAGACGTAAGTTCTCCTGCTCTGAAAAGTTCCCCAACCTCTCAATAAATTACTGGGGGCAGATATTAAAGTTGATTTATGAATACCTGGCCTGACGAAGCTGGGCGGAGATTTCGGTCCTGCGAGTGGAGCGCGGGCTAGCTGAAGGTACGGCACCCATTATGTCTGGCGGTGAGAGTCTGTTAACCTTCTGCTGCTCTGTGTAATATTAGTATTATCTCCACATCCGCCGGCCTGTCTCTTGTCACAACAGAGGAAAGTCGGGTCACATTCAACCAAGAACACCAACTCCACACCCCACCCACCCTTTCTTCCGCCCGGTCATGAACGTGGATCGGATGTGTTTTCCACCCATTGTACAGTATTGTACGGTGGTCTAGATCCGTTGACCCGCTCGCCTTGTCGAAATCATGAACGAAGTACCAGGACGTAATCTCGCGCTGAAAAGCCCGCGTATCCACCTGTATTTAGACCTTATATTGATGGAAACGGAGGCCAATTCGTCCAGGGCGTGGTGAGTATTGGCATGTTGGGTTTCCCACTGCCCCTCTTCCTTGTTTCTCGAGCGCAGGCTCCGTACTATCCCGTTTCGGAGCCGCACCAGCCTGGGGACGTTTCCTCGGGGGTCTTCTCGAGAGAAAATCCCAAGACCATGTCCCCGGTATTCACCCACCTCTTTTGCTGATTCCCAGCGCACCAACCCCCCTTCCCTTCTCATTAGATTCACCGGTTCACACTAGCCCAGCATGTATTGTACTAGGCCACATAGTAGGTTCCGTTGGAAGTTGTGAAACGTTCCTATAATCTGTCAGTGCCCTTTCCTTTCCCGAATCCTGGATCTATGCGGGCACTGCGAAAATCGTGACCCATTCTTCGGCGTTTCTCCCGCCTTGGATGAAACCCTTAGCCCACAACGTACCATCTCCTCATAATTTCGCTATGCCACAGTTCCGCTAAAGTCGCAACGATGAGTTTTCCTTCCCTCCCAAGCAGGGGTCGTTCGACTTCTGTCTCCAATCAACTCCGGCTATTAGGATACAAATTCAGGATACCTCTTGTCGGTAGCGCAGTCAACGTCGCCCGAGGCCTAACCTAGAGCGTGGTAGTGGTGTGTGTGTATGCGTCTTGCATTTCCCATGAAGACTGAAGGGTACGCTCCCGTATGCATGCATCATCAGAGATGGTCATCTATGATGTCTGCTGGCATGAGTAGCCCAATCAAACCGGTAGGTGCCGGCACTCTCACCCGAAGCTAACGGCCCTTAATTGAGGTGCGCAATTACGGAGTGCTAGTATTGAACTAAGTTGGCTTATAGCCATTGGCCTGGTTCTGTCCACTCCTCCCTCTCTCTGGTCTGCTTAACCTTGGCTGGCCTCTTGACAGCACAATCAGGCATCGACATGTTGACGGACGGGGTCGTTTCTCTCTGTCCCTGCTTCTTCAAGCAGAAGGCCCCTACCACAGCAATACCTGTAGTAGACATGTCGTTTTTAGATAAAGAAAGGGCTGTACAATACTCGGGCTGTTATGGAAGATCTTCACTCACGATGCGGTCTTAGGCGCAGCCACAATGGCCGCACCAACCACCCTCCCCCTCAACGTCGTTCCATTGTCCCCAAACACTCTTCCAAGACAGACGGTCCCGAGGTGGTCCGCGTACCAGTACTTTTGCGCCAACCATGTAGCGCAACCCGGCAGCTTCCACCCACCCCCCCTCTTTCTCCTATAGTTCAGGCATGTAGGCGAACAGAGTATGTCGGGCTTGTCAGAATTGCGACCATTGTTCTGGAATTTTCGTGGGGAGATCACCTACACCTATTATAGAAGGTGGATTTCTTCAATCGATGGGTTTTCTTCAATCAAGATGGAGCCACACCGTCTTACCCAAACGGTAGGGATGGGGGTGGAAATGGCAACCCTCCACCCGAGTCTATGACCACATCGTGGGGTGCAAGATGACCTCCGTTAACCAATCCAACGTGTATTATGGCGACAAGGGATCCACCGCTCCCATAGGCGGCCGTTTATTATGGGTTCTAGGCTCGACTGCCGCCAGTTAAACTGAGGCCCCGTGTGTCCAGTAAGAGCCATCGTCTCTGCGCCCGCTCTGCTGGGCCTTTGGAATGAAGAAGGCCGAAGCTTTTGGCGATACTTGTTTCTGTTAAAGTTGTAGTAAGGTTGATGTTCACAGAAGGGTTGGTCTGGCTCTAAATCCAGACGTGTGAATCCGAAACCCACGACCAGCACACGATCTAACATCAGCATCAAAGGAGCAGTGCGTTTCTAACAACACATACCGAGTTGCGATATGGCAAGGTAAAGATCCTTTCTCCCCTTTCCCTCGTGTGTGCCCACTTAGAGGGCCACCCAAATAACGAATGCTTCCAAGCTCATCAACATCAACCGACCCGGGAACCGTCCCTGCAGACCAGGAGTTCTTTGATACAGTTACCCATCATGGGAGAGAGTATCAAAAGTATTCCGTGGAAAATGGAGTATACTTCTGCCCCATCGACGAGGTAAGGCATTCACAGCGCCTGCGTAACACTGGAGAGACTGGAACTTGACGGCTTTTCCACATCCTAGGACGAGATCGATCGCCTCGGTATCATGCATTCGGTGTTCTCCCGAGTGTTCGATAACAGACTACTATTCCCGCCCATCCGGAACCCGAGGAGAATATTAGACTGCGGCTTTGGGGCGGGAGATTGGGCCATCGCTGTTGCCGAACGCTATGAAAACTGCGAGGTACGTTGCTTCCCCGTCCATCAGCATCTATGTTGGTATTTGCGGGAGATGGATGCAGTCTGCCTCGCTAGATGAACCACCCAACAAACCGACATAGGTGCTGTACAGGTTGTCGTCCGAGCCTTCCAATAGGTTTGGGGCCCTGGGAAACAAATTCCTCAACGCGAGTAGCGGGAAATCGTGGACTGACGAAAGCTCTGCTTATAGGTAACCGGCATCGATGTTAGCCCACACATGTTCCCGGAGAATTACCCAGATAACTTTGATCCACAAATCGACGACTTGAACGGCAGGTCAGTCATCAGATACCAGCCCCTCGCGAGCCAACTGGCGAAACTGATGAGAAGTCCCAGATTCACCTTCCCGTCCAACCACTTTGATCTCGTTCATAGCCAGATGATGGCAGGGGGCATCCACTCAAACAGATGGCGGAGCTATCTTGCAGATATCTTCCGGGTAACGCGGCCAGGAGGCTGGTGCCAAATGGTAGAAATTTACTTCAACGCGCAGTCCGACAATGGAACATTAACAAATGGTAAGCTGGTTAGGATCTGGCGTGACCGAGGACGGGATGTTGCGGAAATAAAATTGAATTCTAACTGCAGTAATTCCTCTTGGCTAGATCATGCTCTTCGACGATGGTCCCGAAGGTATCTGCGGAGCGTCCATCCATACAAAGATCCCCGAGCTCCCTTACAGATGGAGGGAATGCTGCGTAGCGCAGGGTTCGTCGATGTCGAGTGTCGAGTGTTGAACCTGCCAACGTGTGCTTGGCCGAATAGTATCGCTCCCTTGCTTTTTCGTTGTCATGTGGCTGCGGCAGCTTTCAGGAAACTGTGGTTTGCAACCAGTGGAATATTTGACTGACAGCCGTGCAGATGATCGGGAGCGCAACATTGGAGCCGCCAATCGCGAGAATGTCCACAGATTTCTATCATCCATGGCTGTCTACCCATTCACGGAATTCCTAGGGTATGCCCTCTGCTGCCGGAAGAGGTATTGCGGATTCGCGACTTACCACCGCGCAATAGCATGTCGATATCCGAAGTTCAAATCTTAGTAGCCCAAGCAAGAAGCGAGGCTAGTAATCCTGCGTTCAAGGTGAGATAAAACAACATGTCTCTTTGAAACTCTGTACTCTGAGTCACCGAGGATTATGCTGACCAGCGTGCACCGCTTCGGCGAGAGTCGGAAACCAAGGCATATTTCCCATTGTAAGTGCTCTGGCCTCAACTGTGGAATCCGGCCGGAGATTGACCAGCACAGGTACGTTTGCATTGGAAAAAAGCCCCGGAGATAGAATAGACTGCGAGTCATCCGTCGTCGGAGAATCCAAAGCTGCCAGGATTCGGTGGTGATGAGTCGGAGCCTAGATGATATCGGGTGCAGCTCTTGGAATCTCATAGCATTGTGTTATGAAGTGTGGGTAAGGAGGAATCCAGAGTAAGGAATAAATAAGTTTCAAGGCTGGGTGTGTTGCAAGTTAGTTTTCGGTCGTTGTACCTCGGCGGGATTCAGCCAGGGATGAGGCAAAATGCTTGCGGATGGCAAGACAGATTGACGTCTTGGCATCATCGAGGAGAAAAGACTCTGGGCATGGCGACAAGAGGGTTTGGAAACCAGTTGCAATCTCTTTCTATCTCCCACACGGACTGCCAACTCAAAAAGTTGTATCCGTCGGCGTTGGGGATGCAGAAGACGGCAGGGGCACTCGGCAAGAACACCCCAGCGCGGTTCAGGGTCAAAACCTGCCGCAACTTCCCACTGAATCTGGAGGCTTCAATATTGAAAGTTTCTGGTTGATTTTAGAGCACGGGCTATTGTGTACTGCTCACGAGAGTCGGCCATGATTCGCTGTCAGCTCCTGTGACTTATGCATGTTGGCAACTCTATGTACCTTTCGACCTTTCGATAGCAGTTGCAAGCGCCCATAAGTCCAACAGAGTTTGTGCACGTTATTCAGTTAGACCGGAAGGTGCAGCTAGCCATGTGTTCAAGCACCTGACGGGATCAAGCCCCTTCCGCATCATGGGAAGGCGCCATGGCCCAGCAGGTCATGGGTGGAGTCCTGGAAATCGCGGCATGGTTGGGGAAGGAAGGAAGCGCCCAAAGGGCCTGGCCGTCTTCTGAGTGGGCAGTTGCAACTCACCAATGCCGCGCTACTACTCTAGATAACCAAACAAGCAAGGGCTTAGTGCTTGTGGGTGAGAAGTTACTTTAGATTGCTGTCATGGATTCTAAGTGTTGCTTCGATGCCGTCGGTGATGTCACCAAAGCTTCAGACCCAACCTGCGCAACGACAGAGCTAGTCAAGGAAGGCACTAGTGCCTGTGATTGAAGAACGAAACAATCCACGCGTCTCATGTGTTCAGCTGAGAGTTGGGAGCGACTTGTGGGCAACCTAGGGGAAAAGGAGGAGATGGACCCGACAGCTTGGTAAATGAGGCCCAGCCTAATCTACCCGGGGTTTCTGGGAATATGCCCGGTGGAACCGTTGGGCATCTTCATCAGGAAGAAAGACGCAACCCTGGGGAGAGCGAAGGAATGAGGAATGACGTTGTATAAATTTACGAAGCGCAGATTGGGCATTAGAGGATTTAACTACGAAGCAGTTCTCCATCTGGTCTCAACTCTGTGTGTCATCTACATAATACGTGGGTGTTCTCGATGCAGCCAGCAATTCTCTGGCTTACCGCGAGAGCCGATTTTTAGGTATCCTGTCAAAGCCAGTGATCTAAAGTACTGTTTGGAAGTATACGGAGCCATTTTCATCTCACCGATCTTCTCGGACTGTTGGCTACCTTCCGCGGCGATTCGAACCCTCTGGTGAAGGGGTAGTTTCCGTGGCTAGGGAATCGCACGAAAGCTCTTTCCACCGGTGATAGAGTTGGTTCTGATGAGGTCCAGGCCGTCCTCATGGAAGGTCTCAAGACAATGATTGATGGATTGATGATGGCGCTAAGCTATTCGTTTTCGTGATGTCAGTTGGTGGTTCGAGCGTTGACAGGACGCTAAGTGACCGTGTAATCCTAGGCCATTGATGTTTCCTCCCTCTGAAAAGCGTGTCTTGAGTACTTCGCACTTGATCGAAACCATAATCGAAGATACAACATTGGACAATGCGGTATGAAGAACAGCAACTCGAGTATCACAAAAAAAAGTATCTCGCGCCGTCTCTTTTTTTTCCCTTTTTTTTTCCCCCCCCCCATGGGTAATTGATGTAGGAGGACGAAGGAGATCGTCTGGCCAAGACTCTGTCAAAATCCAAATTCGTACGCACAGACCTCGGGTAAGGATCAATTGATGGCCTGCGCTCCTTCCAACTGAACAGGTCCAGATCTAGACCGCCGAGCCAATGACAAGCTTCAGATTGCCAGCTGCGACATAATATCGATTGATCTTTGTAACACTGAATTTTCCGCAACTGCAGGAGCAACAAGGAGCAACAAGAGTGCACGATAGCTTCAGTCTTCAACAAGCCCGCTTCTCAATTCATCTCGCCCCAGTAGCTTAAATAACCCCTATCATTTAAAATGGCATCCGATATTTTCGCCCGCCGCCTCGCGGCCTCACCGCGCCTTGGAAGCACCATCTCGCGAATCACCTTCCTCCCCCAACGATCGCTCGTACGACTCTACTCAACCAGCAATGACACGCCTCCTCTCCTCCAGAAGCTCAAGGGCGACCTGAAGACAGCGATGCGCGCCAAGGACGCCGCGAGGCTCTCCGTTCTCCGCTCCATCATGTCCGCTACCCTCAACGCCTCCAAGGGACCGAACCCCATCCGCACCGATGTTCAGCTCGTCGCGCTGCTAAGGAAGACGCAGAGGGCCTCGCTGGATGCCGCCAAGGAATTCAAGGACGCGGGAAGAGAAGACTTGGCGCAGAAGGAGGAGGAGCAGGCCCAGATTATGGAGGAATACGTGGCGGGCAGCGGCGTCCAGGTCCTCAGTGAACAGGAGCTGACGGCCTTGGTGAAGGAGGCCGTTGAAAGCGCAAAGAGCGCCGGCGTGGCACCCAAGGCTCTTGTGGGAGACGTCATGAAGAGGCTAGCAGGTGCTTTGGAAGGCAAGGATGTGGACCGGAAAGAATTGGCGAACATGGTGAGGCAACTGGCCGAGGCTGCATGAAATCAACCTTTTGCGCACCCAGTCCACCCATGATCAATTACGCTTGTACAATACTGTATCAAAAAGTCTAGAAGCCTCAGGATACTGCCGCTCAGCATAAATTGTGATGACCATTTCCCAAGTTCCGTGCTACAGGTCCTGCAAAGGCATATCTCTCTATTCTCCTCTTTAAGCTCGAACCTTTTGGAAGTTGTCTCGTCGACGGCAGCAGAGAAAATCTAATCTAGGGACCAACAATAACCTATAAACCAATCAGTACAAAAAGAGCGATTCGAAGTAGATAAAATAAACAAGAAAAAAAGGAGAGGAGGAAAAAGCATGATGAATACACCCCCATTTGTGCGGGAAAGCTGAAAAGGGTAAAAAAGAAGCGAACTGTGCTTCGAACTGGACGTGACCGGGATCGAACCGGTGACCTTTTACAGACGCCATTGGAAATTCCGATGTTGATGCGAAGCAAACGCGATACCACTACGCCACACGCCCTATTGCTTGTGAGAGCTCACCCTCCTTAGCCTTGACCATGAATGTATTAGTACAGATCACATAAAAAATGATACATACACACGACAACAATAGAGGTCATGGACAGAGTGAATAAATGCTAATAGTATTAATCAATTAATCAATTTTAGTGCGCAAATACCTCAGTATTACTTGCAATGACGAGATTTCAGGAACCTGGTCTAAGTGGGGGAGCGGGGACAGGTCGTGAAAACAGCGCAAAAATGATTGACCGGTTGTCCGTCCCATCCACTGAAAATCAATGTACTTGTACGTCAGGGTCTTGATATGGTATGGCCGACTATCCCACCTGGCCTTCTTGGCTGTTTGCTAAACTTGGTCACCGTTCCCATCAATTCTCGACGAGGAATTCGGCGAAGAGGTTTATATTTTTTCCCCCACGCATTTTCTATTGCCATTGATCTTCTATCGAATCTGTACAATCCAGCTCTTAAGTGTGGATCGACATCAGTGCGTACTGTACGCAAGTCACGCGGAACCACTGGTTTATGCCTATTGTAAGCAATGACCTTGATAACTTGACGGCCAGTACCGGCTTATCGCACTGACCCGTCCAATAGCAAGCACAGATGGAGATACAGTATCAGCCATCAGAACTCTTCCTCAGCGCCGTTCAGCGTGACACCCTGTCCTGCTAGTCGGTGAGACCATTCCCGACAATTCCCCCCTGAACCCAACAATTCGAAGCGACCCAACCCTCAGGAGACATTGTGTCCCGGGCCGAGACCGGATCCGCCCTTGGTATCGAACAAAAGCCACCACCCACTTTTGGACACCGTACTAGTTTCTCCCCACTTCCAACTTAACAGAATAGCAAGACCATTCGAACCTAAGAGACCATCAACCACCTATCGACTATCAACCATCACCCACCAACGACACAATGATTCAATACCCATCGACCATCATCCCCACGGATAAAATCCTCACGGAGCAAACGGCTGGGCTAGTTCGGACTAGTCGACGGGCTAAGGGCAGCGGCAGCAGTCGGTTTGATAAACTCGTGCAAGACCTCAAGGATGCCCTCGGGCCATCGTCAGGCTTGACGTCCGACGACGTAGATGTCGAACATCTAACCCGACTGTTTGAACAATATGACCCTGCCGATAAGGGATGGAGATCATATTTCCTTGGAGATGCCAACCGGGATTACACCCGTAACCTGGTGGACGAAGGAAATGGAAAGAGCAATCTTGTAGGTGTAGAGCAGAACAGACACCAAAGACGAACAAATGCAACTAACATAGTGTCCCACAGTTGGTGCTCGTCTGGACTCCTGGGAGGTCGAGCCCGATCCATGACCACGGCAATGCTCATTGCCTGGTCAAGATACTCAAAGGGAACTTGACGGAAACTCGATACGAGTTCCCCAAGGAGAGCGACGAGGGCAAGCCGATGACCATCATCTCAGAACGGGTTCACCCGGAGAATGCAGTAGCATACATGTCTGATGAGCTCGGCGTTCATCGGATGAGCAATACTGGCAGCGACTTCGCTGTGTCTCTTCACCGTAGGTGTGACTGGTGCCGAGTGTCTTGACTTCGCTGACAATTCATCGATCAGTGTACACCCCTCCCAACGTTGCCAAGGGTGGATGCCACGTCTTCGACCTGGAAACGAGTAAGAAGCGCCACATCAAGAAATGTGGGTATTACTCGGCATATGGAGAGCGTGTGTGCGAGTAGGCAACTGATCGATCCGGCCGGATCCGGCTTCGGGTCTCCGGGACGGAAGCAACCTAAACCATACACATAGTCTCGAGTGAGTAGTATCTGCTTCTCTTCTGGGTATGATTAGTATCATTCCGTTCCTGGGTTATGAGGGATATTCAGCGTGGGAACTTTGGGCATGCTTTTTTGGAGTATCGGTATAATGAATTATGGCCCCAAGATTGGTATCATTATGAAACGGGCCTTCGAGGAACTGCCCCCATCATATTAACGAGCATTTCTGATGGCGAGAGGAGGAATGAGGTGAAGTTGAAGCATGGGGGGTAGTTTAGCATAAGAAAGATTGCCTTCCATACCACAAAATCACGTCACGTGCGATGGCATCATGAGGTGCGCTGGTGATTGGCTTGGTGTTTTGGATCTGAAAATTTGGCGGAGTTGGAGAAGACGTCCAATATTCTTCACGTGACATCGTGTTCAGTTGGAGTGACTCTTGAATCTCATCGCGCCGCGTGGACATCGCATGGACTCGAGACACACCTTCATCCTATCCCATTCATTCCATTCGTTCCATTTATTCCATTTATTCCATTTCCTCCAACGTTCTTTGTAGACCTCTCTTAATCTTTCTCACCATCAGCCATGGAATTCCATAGCGATATATTAGAGGCTAAGTACTTGTGCTCGATCCTTCGACTCAGTGAAACGCATTCCAACACGGGCGTTTGTAAAAGGAAGGCAAAGTCGATATTGTTCCTGCACCTGTCCTCTCTGCACTGCTAGTTTCGGCCGCCTTCAATGTTTTTCTATCCTCCGTATTTCCTACTCTAATAATCTTGGATTTGGAATATACGATATTTGCCTTCTACATTGTAGTTGGGTGCACTTACCAATAGAACCTTCTGTATCGTGCCTTCTTCCATCATTGCCCGAGTCTAGGCTTACTACGAAGTAGGCAGGAGTGCCTTACTCCTCCCCCCCATTATAGGACAAAATGTCCTCTGCCCTGCAACGTGATTCATAGGACGCACCTTTCTCTACTTGAAGTGACCAAATCCTCTACTTCTCTCCTCTTGCCCATCCTCTCAATCCTACCATTGATCCCTCACTTCATCTAAGCGGCTCTCTAGATCCTACTCCTACCTAGTTCGGGGACACCACAAACACTAGCCGTTATGAGCTCGTCACGGAAACGGCGGCCCCCATCTGAGGATGGGGAACCAGATGCAGATTCCATCGGCCATTCTACGGAGGTCTGCGAGGGCTCTTCTTCGAAAAAGCTCTGTATGGAATCAATCACATGCTCGGATGCACCGGCGCAGATATTGCTCCCAGAGAAGCTTGAAGACCGGGTGCACTTGCTTCAGCAAGATGGAGATGTTCCCTCCCAAGCTTCAGACGAAACGGAGGAGGTGGTAGAGCCAGCTGAGACTGACGTAGATATTCCGGCGCAGATATCGCTCCCAGAGAAGCTTGAAGACCGGGTGCGCTTGCTTCAGCAAGATAGAGGTGTTCCCTCCCAAGCTTCAGACGAAACGGAGGAGGTGGTAGAGCCAGCTCAGACTGATGCGGACACTCCGGCGTCCAGCGCGACCCCACGTCTCCCTATCGCGGACAGTACCACCTCGAGCGACACTCCATCACCAAATCCCGCGAAAGACCTAGAGCTTACGGGTGCAACCTCCCCAGTTCCCGACCTTCCTGACCAACTCCAGCCCATTAGTGGTCTCTCACCGAAACAGGATTCGCCTCAACCCGAGAGCCAGAGTGAAGATCCAGAAATAAAGTCGTCGCAAGGAATCAGTCTATCTCCAAAGATCGAGGATACAGGAACTTCAAAATCTGGTCCTAAAACTATCGAGGAGGACATGTACCTTGACCCAGAAGACGAGGAAGCTAAATTCGAGCGTGCCACAATCGACGACAAAAGCTACGTCACCAACTGGACCGTGGATGAGAATTCACTCGCTCGCATGCCAGCGGCCCCTCAACCAGCTCGAATTAAGACGCGGCTTCTGTTGCATCAACTTCAGGTGAGATTACCAATTCCGCTCAAGTTTGAGAATTGGCAGCTAATCGGGCGACTCTAAACGCAGGCTCTCCATTGGATGCAAGGTAAAGAGCATCCGGAATTATCGGAAGCTGATTCGGATGTGATTCAATTCTGGGAACCCAAGAACGGCGGATACACCCATATCATTACTGGCGCGGTTGTCAGGGGTGCCCCTCCCCTTTTCTCTGGTGGGATTCTTGCAGATGATATGGGTCTTGGAAAGACGTTGGAGATGATAGCTCTTACGCTTGCCGAGCCCGCTGAAAAACCAACTCTAATTGTGGCCCCGTTGGGAGTCATGAGCAACTGGGAATCCCAAATAGCCAAGCACGCATCTCCGGACCCTAAGGTGCAAGCCCTAAGGTACCATGGAAAAGGGTGTGAGGCCACAATCGAAGAACTAGAGTCTTCGGAAATTGTCATCACTTCCTACAGTATACTGGCGAAGGAAACCAAACTACAAGAGGTGGCATGGCGGCGAGTCATTCTCGATGAGGGACATTTCATTCGCAACCCAGGAACCCAAACGGCCAAAGCCGCCTGCAAGCTCGAAGCAGACTCATATTGGGTCTGTACTGGAACGCCGATGTAAGGAATTGATTCCCCAGCGCCTCGGTTTCTTTGTCTCCCCTCCCTTCCCGCTCTCCTTTCTCCTCAACAGTCGCTAACCAGTTTTAATAGAATCAATACTCTGAAAGATGTCTACTCCATTGCTAAATTTATTGGTGTCAAGGGTGGTTTAGAATGCTGCCAGGTATTCACCAGTCTCATGAGAAAAAACCACCAACTACTTCAAATTTTCATGACTACGATTTGTCTCCGCAGGACGAAGAGGATGCAGTTTGTCAATCTTCGTCTGCCGCCAAAGACCGAGGAAGTTGTCCGAATCAATTTCACCCATGGGGAGTACCAGATGTATAGAAAGCTTCTGTATGGCTCATCCTAGTATTTGCTCCCCCCTACTCTAGATGGTCTGAAACTAACACACGGGGTACAGAGAGAGTGCACTGAAGGTCGCTGCACACTTCTTCAGAACGGGTGATTACGAGGTTTGGCGTACGTTGTTTGAGCGTATCCTTCGCCTGCGTCAAATGTGCAACCACCGATCTCTGTGCAAGACGAAAATCGAAAGAGATCTCAAAAAGGAACTTCTAAAGCTCATTTCCAAGAAGAATCCGTCCGACTCCGATCTCCAAGAGGCCTTACGGCTGAGCGTTGAGGCTAATGGTACCTGCGCATCTTGCCAAGAGGCTCTCGAGCTGCATCGGAAGCCAGTTATGGCGTCCTGTCTCCACGTATTTTGCGACTTGTGCCTACAGGAAACTATGAAATATTCATTGAGATGCCCGTCGTGTAAAAAACTCTTCGACAAGACACGGGTGATTCGGCTGGACGTGGAACGCGCATCAGCTGCAAGTGAAGCAGTCATGAAGGGCCACAGTTCCAAAACTAAGGCTTTGCTCTCGATTCTCGAGAAGCGCCTGGCTCACAAGGGCTCGAAAATTGTCGTATTTTCTCAGTGGACGTCTTTCCTCGATCTCGTTGCGAGGCATCTACTGAAGGGCGATATCCGGTTCAGTCGGATCGACGGAACGATGTCCACGGGCGAGCGTGACAAAGCAGTTCAGTCCCTTAAGCGAGACAAGAATGTCAGAGTGATGCTCGCAAGCCTCCGTGTTGCTGGAGTTGGTATCGATCTGACTGCCGCCGATACAGCAATCCTGGCTGATACATGTAAGTGCCCCTATCCAGGGTTATATTTCCGTTCTAGGACTCCTTTAGATATCATGGACTAACGTAGCCTGGCTCAGGGTGGGCGCCTGCCGTTGAAGAACAAGCTATTGACCGCGTCCATCGACTTGGACAGAAGCGATCAGTGCAAGTTTTTAGGCTCGTCATGAAAAATGCCATTGAGGAGAAGATCCTGATGAAACAGGATACGAAGAGGGAGCTGGCCGGAACGGCTCTACAAGAGGGTTTTAAGCGGTTGATGTCTGCCGACGATGTGAAGAGGATGGTCAAAATTCTTCTTGAGGAGCCAAAACCTGAGCTTGGTGGCTCGGATTCTTCCGTTCAGCCCAATTCCGAGCCCGGTAGTTCGAATCTTCCTCTCCAAACCCAACTGCTTTCATGATCCGCCTGAATTTCACACTATGCTTTTGCTGATCCCAAGAGGTCTCGGCTCACCAGCTGGAGGAGCTATGGTAGCAGAATTGGTATTTGGGATGGACATAGTGCGGGACTCTCTAGTGCCATATGCTCTCTACTACTTAGAGGGCTAGGCTTCCTACATCTCACTACCAGTATTACACTCAGGTTTTCAAGATGAAAAAATACAAGTGTGTATTTCAAAGGCGTGTTCACGAGCTGAGGTGTACTAACCAACGTTTCACTTATATCTTAAGCGACGTGATAAGAACCGTAACTTTCCTTTTCTTCTTTTCCTTCTTTTGCGCATTGTCACACTGTCACTCTTTAAGAAGGAGGCGCAACACCTCCGGCCTGAACCTGACTGCCAGACCCCATCAAGGCAGTGACCTCAATCTCAATCTTCATCTCCTCCTCCATCAAACCCGCCTGGATCATGGTGGCGGCGGGCTTTGCCTCACCAAGCCAGGCGCGAAGAAGCGGCCAGATGGACGGGAACTCGGAGCGATCCGGCAGAATGTAGCGGACGCGGACGATATCGCGCGGGGAGGCGCCTGCGGATTGGAGGGTCGATGTGATGGTTGAGATGATGTTTTCGGTCTGCTCTGTGATGGAGGGGGGCAGAGTGTTGGTGGCATAATCGTAGCTTTAGGGAGGGATTGGGGGGCAAGTTTGATCAGGCGGTTAGTTTGGTCAACAAATGAGAGAGGAGGCGAAGAAGGGGAGGGCGGGAAAGGCGAACCCCGTTGTGCCGGAGACGAAGACCCAGGGGTGGGTGACTACGGCGCGGGAGTAGCCGATTTGGTCTTCGAAGGCGGAGTTGGAGGAGATGTTTCTTCGGGTCATGGTGAAGGAGGGGTGGTTGCGGCGTGTTGAAAGGGTTGACGGTAGAGGTGAGATTTGGTAGTTACACCAACTGGGTTTACAGTAAAGCGAGAGATTAAAAAAAAATTAAGGAAAAAAACCCCTTCTCCTTTTCCTTCTTCTTCTTATTCTATGTAATGGGCAATGTGGAATTGGATTGTGAGTAAAATCTATTGTGAGTCACTTCGACGACATGCAACGTGCCCTGAATTTCCACGCGCTGATGCCGTTGTTGTCAATGCAGCACCGCTTACTTTTTGTACGGGGAGGGACACTGGAACGTCTGGGATCGGATAACACCGGATATCGTATTTCCACAAAAAGACCTTTTTCCAAGACTACATGTAATATCAAACAGATCTAATATACAGCACGCGCAATGGCGCCCCCAGCGGCAAAAGTGCTGGCGATGGTAATAAAGCTCGAGGTAGACAAAAGAGAAATCCCGCTAATTCCATGACCAGAAGTACACCCACCCGCTATCCTCGCGCCGAGCGCAAACAAGAAACCGCCGAGGGCCGCCTGCAGATCAGACACGCGGGGGTCCGGAGCGGGCACGACGCTAGGATACGCCACGCGAAGAGCGTACACACCGGCGGCGATGCCAGCGGAGAAGATGAGGCTCGTGTAAGACGAAGGGGCGGGGCCGCTGGCACCCTTGACGATCCAGGAGAAGTATTTACCGATATCTTCGTAGACGGAGGACACGCCAATGAGGCTCTTGCGGAGGAGGAGAGAAAGGAGCTGGGCGCTGCCGATGAGCACGCCGCCGAGGGCTGGAGCGATGAGGGGCTTGTAGGGGCTCGGGGGAGCGTAGTAGAGAACCGAAGCGATAACGGCGCCGTAGAAGGCCTCGAGGGCCAGGAGAGCGGCGATCTTGGAAACGTGGGCGCGCTCGTAGACGGTAGGCGGAGGCGCGGACGACGCTGCGCCGTCTGCCGTGGTCTTGGCGGCGAGCGATTGGCGGCGGCGGGCGATGATGGGGGCCAAGACGCCCGTGTAGAGGATTCCGCCGACGGTGGCGCCGCCGAGGGCGTAGTAGCCCGGGCGGAGACCGAGGGCCGCGTGGGCTATGGCCGAGCCGGGGCAAGAGGCGGAAAGGGCCATTCCGGCGCCGAGGAGGGATCCGCCGATTATATTGCCGTCGTAGCGGGAGAAGAAGTTGAGGGAGGAAGCGCAGCGTGGCGGGATTTTGGCGTATCCTAGCTTATCGAGGGCTGCGACGACGATACTTTGATTCGGTATTCTTGTTAGTGGCCGTCGTTTTTTCTTCTTTTTTTTTTTCCTTTTCTTTTCCCCTTTGCATTGAAGGGGAGGGGGATGGTGACTTTGAACTTACCTGGTCGTTGCTGTCGCGGCGAGGAAAGTTTGGATCATGTCGAAGTATTCGAATCTGAATTGGGAGATGATGACGGCAGGGTCAACAACGCCCGAAGAGACGAGCGCTGCGCCGAAGACGGCGCCTGAGAGCACGGTTGTCATAGTTTTGGTTATTTTTCTCTGCGTTTGTTGGTTTTCTTTCTTTTCTTTTCTTTTCCTTTCTTTCTGTTTATCTCTTCTTTGCTTGAGAGAGGAGGAGGATGATTCTCGGCGGAAATCGCTCAGTGCTAGGTGAGGGCGGGCGCGTTATATAAATACACAAAGTCCGAGTGGGATGGGTGGGATGTGCGGGATGTGAACGTGATGTGATGGAAATGGATGATGGATGTGCGACCAGGATGAAGGGTCTTGAGAGGAGTTATTGGCAGAAAGCGTCCAAGTGGCGCACTGATGACGATGGCGCCATAGCCGGGCTCTTTACTCTTCTTGGAACAAGTTTTGTCGGCTCCGCGGGGGCAAGCTGGATTTTTCTTGATTAGAAATTCGAACAGCGGGAATCAATCGATTAATATTGAAGTAGTTTCCGGTTCGGCGAAGTGTCATCCCCGGCGAACTCCTACTCCTCTCCCAAATGGCCGGGCATCACAAGTCCCCGGAAGGATGCCATGCCCGGCCCGGGGGAATGGGAGAGTCGGTGGTTGGTCGCCGACCCTGTGGATTGACCAGACCTTGAACTGAGCACAAACCTTTCGAAGCTGCACCAGTCGGGCAATCGTTGTGCAAGTTGCGTCATAGAAGCTCGGGCTTCTGTGATCCCCGGACGACCCACCTAAGCTCCAGAAGGTGGCCGAGAGCAATCGCAACTCTTCAGCTCTTCGGGCTTGGGAGATGCTGTCGATCGAGACATCGGCGAAGGCAAGAGAAATGGCATTATTAATTCGATCAATTGATCCTTGATGGATTTGATCGTGGCGAAGCATCGATATTGTCTTTTGAGTCTCCCCTGAATCCTGGAAATGAAAGGATTAATTGATCCTAGTTGCAATTACGAAGAAGCACGACGATGGCTTCGTCTCTATCGTGAGCTCCATTTTCACTCATTGATGCGCAGATTATCCATCGCTCGCTCCTCTCCCTCTCGCCTTGTTCGGAGCGGTGTTCCGGAGTTGGGTAGATATTGATATTTTTGATTCCAACCCATAAAAGACTCGATTCACGAATAAGCGCTTCGACCTCCGAGGCCGATTGCTATTGTTGGGAATTGCTTCATTCATTGTCACACTGCACCAGCACCCTCAAAAAGCAGTGGATCGACCTCTCGCTTTCGATTAGAATTCCCCCAGCGTAGTGTTCCTATATTCCACTCCCAACGCACTCACTTCGTACATCCCTCCAACAATCAACGCTCCTCAACCTTGGGATGTGAATGCATAGCAAGATTCTACGAATTCTACGAAAATGGTTTGCTTTGGGAAAATGAAACGAGCATGCAAGAAACCACCAAGTTAAAAATGTCTCTCCGGTTCATCGTTCGGCTTCGACCCGGACCCAACGTCGACCCCGATGATCTTGAGGAGATGAGCGCCCTTTACCAGTATTCGGGGGTCTTTTAGCTGCGAATGCTGTGCTTGTGGTCGCCTTGAAGAAGACGGCTACGAAGAGCTAGCCGTTAGATGCTACGGCTACGTGCTCCTCGACGAAGAACACGAAACGTGCCGTGATGAGGCAGATCAGCGATAACATCTTCTATAGCGGATATGAGGACGTTTTGTGGGCAAAGGCGTCGACAGGGCCCCGCCCACCCAAGGCATCGCCAAGGAGTTCGGCCCAACCGAGGAGGACTTACGGACGAGAGATGTGCGTAGGATGCTCAAAGATGTTATTCGATTGCAGCAACTCGGCATCATCCACATTCGACGTAGGTAACCGACACCTTGTCGGCGGAAAGTTCTGCGATTTCTGCACCGCCCACCGTGCCGCATTTCATCACGACTCTGGAGCTGAACCGGCGTCTTGACCTTGAGCGGGTATTGAGCTAGGATGAAGGAGAAGTAGTGTAAGATCGATCTCTGACCAAAAAAAGAAACACAAATCAACATCAATACTATCATCAATCGATAGCCCAATGCGCTCTCCTGGACACATGAGGCGCCCTTGAAGACTTGGACTCCAACAAGTGAAGAAGGCTGGAGTCACAAATATGCATATGTAGAGTGATTATGAGGTCTTCAAAGGGCCACAAAGACCAGAGGTCGTTTGGGGTTTGGACACTTGCAATTTACTATTTACTACACTACACATTGAAGGAAGGTGGATTCGTACTTGGCTTTTCTTGGTTGTACCTGCAGGTTCAATTGATCACCAGCTTCTATCAATGATACAATTCAATTCGCACGGACTTGTATTCGATATCGGTAGATCGCTCGAAGGGAACTTTGCATTTGTAATTGAGTCCGGGTTGGAGAATTATTAAATCGTCGAATAATAGGACATCTTCAACTTGGAGAATCTCAGTAGCCCGGAGACACAATTTGACTGAACTGACCTCGGCACTGCGGAACCGAGCCAGAGAGCGTGGCATCGAGCTTGAGGGTTTCCCCACATCCTCACCTCCCTCATTGCATCATCGTCACTGCCATCAACTCTCAACACAACTTGGACATCTCCTCCGGCATTCCATTTGAGCAACATTCTCGTAGAATTGGTATATTTGTTTCGGTTGTGGGAGCAAGCCAACCTTCTTCTTTGGAAACCGATAGTTGTGGTTGCGAATTAGCATTGTCAACTCCGGACACGTCGAACTGCTCTCACGATGCCTCAATCGCTCACTATTAAGCATGTCGAGGGGAAGCCCGGCGAGGTGTACTACCCGTAAGTTGCATAGTTGAGTTCAACCAAACACCCCAAACACCCTCACAACTCACCATGTACTCACTTTACCAACGGGTTACCTTACCCTAGCATCCCCCCTTCTTTCACCCTGTGCTCTTTCTGTTTCATTAATCTAAGACAATGTTAACAATGGACCATTAAGGCTCGAACTGAAGGAGATCCGCAAACCTACTCCGGGCCCCAACGAGGTTCTCGTGCGCATCAACTCCGTTGCCCTGAATCATCGTGACCACTGGATCCGCAAAGCCCAATACGCCGGCATCTCCTTCGAAGCGCCGCTGTTCTCCGACGGCTTCGGCACCGTCGTCTCCGTCGGCGAGGCATCCTCCCGCTCAGACCTCGTCAACAAGACCGTCGTACTTACCCCAGCCCATGGATGGATCTCGTTGCCCGAGGGCCCTGAGGACCCCGTAGGCTACGCCATCCTCGGCGGCTCGAAGCTTAGCCCCGTAGGAATGGCCCAGGACTACGTCGTTGTGCATGAAGATGAGGTCGTTCTCGCTCCAGAGCACCTCTCGGCCTCCGAGGCCGCCGCTCTACCCCTCGCGGGGCTGACGGCCTGGCGAGCCTTCGTGACGAAGACTGGTAATGCCGAAAAGGGCAGGAACATCCTTATCACGGGCATCGGCGGCGGCGTAGCCCTCATGGCGCTACAGTTCGCCGTCGCCAAGGGCTGCAACGTCTACGTGACGTCTAGCAAGCAGGACAAGATTGACGAGGCGAAGAAGCTCGGTGCCGCGGGCGGCGTTTCTTACAGGGCCGCGAAGTGGGACAAGGACCTTCTCGCCTTGCTGCCCAAGGATAGGCCGTACATCGATGCCATTATTGACGGTGCTGGTGCTGATATCATCCGCCGGGCGACGAGCTTTTTGAAGCCCGGTGGTGTTATTGCTCAGTACGGCATGACGTCGTCGCCGAAGATGGATTGGTCTATGCCCGCTGTTTTGAGGAACTTTGAGCTCAAGGGTACGACGATGGGTTCGAGGAAGGAGTTTTATGACATGGTTGAATTTGTGAGGGAGACCAAGCTTAGGCCCGTGGTGAGCAGGGTCGTTACGGGCGGCTTGAGCAACTTGGGGGGTATCGAGACTTTGTTTAAGGATATGGCTGAGGGAAAGCAGTTCGGCAAACTCGTGCTCGAGGTTAGCCCTCTTAGCGACTCGTCCAAACTCTAGAATTTTACGTCTCTTTTTCGGTGTAATATACTGATGCCAAAAGGAAAAGGCTCTGATCTTTAATGAGACGAATGATTGATGCTCTCTCTCTGTCTCTCTCTTTTTTGTTTTCCCCTCCGCACATCACGATGCACATACAAAGCTCCCACTACTGTAAACACAGTCTGAATATAGAGGGTATCTTAGAAAGAACGTATCTCATTATACAGGGTTGGTTACACATACACCCCAAGCGTATGGTAACCATTCTACGCCAGAGCACAGAGAGAAAAATAAAAGATCTAATAGAATCCACATCCACGCAGTTTTCCGCCTCAATCTTCCGCCTCGGCCTCGGCCTTCCTCCTCTTCTTCTTCTTCGGCCCCTCTTCGGGGGGAACAAATTCCTTTTCCCTCTCGCGCTTCTTCTCCTCCATCTTCTGCTTCTGCTTCTCCAGCTTGTCGGCCTGCGCCGCCCTGTCCTTGGCCTGCTTGCCCAAAAAGTACTCTCCGCTCTCGATCTGCAGGTCGACCTTGCTCTTCTCCGGCGCTGGCGGGAACGGCGTGTAAGGCTTCTTGCTCTTGTCGTTGACCTTGAACGGCTTTTTCCTCTTGCTCAGCGACTTCTTCTTAAAGTTGGGCAGGAACCTGTCCCAGCTCTCGTTGGCGAGCTCGGGGTCCTTGGCGAGCTCGCGCTTGATCATGAGCTCCTTGATGTGGTAGATCGGGTGTATGTTGGCCATGCAGTCCTCAACGACCCTCCTAACCTCCTTCAGACCCTTGTACGGCCCCATGGCGGAGACGGTGTTGCCGTGGACCAGAATGTACGTTTGCGTGAGGAGCTCCAGCGCCTTGAGCGTCGAGCCGTTCGGTCCCAGGATCCGCTGCCGCCTCTTGACGAACCTCTCCTTGTTCCGGACCAAGCTCCTAATCTTGATAATGTCGCACGCCACGCCGTCCTCGAGAATCTTGACCGCCTGCGGCGCCGGAACGCTCCTCGCCAGCAACCGTATCAGGTCCCGCGCGTCGAGAATCGCGGCCGGGTCGTACGTCTTGCGCGTCGTCTTCACCGTCATCGAGCCCTCGACGAGGTCGAGCTCGCACGCGATGCCCCTGGTCTTGAGGGATTTCGTGACGAGAGGCCAGGCTTCCTTGAGGTAGACTTCGCGGTATTTTGGGAAGAGGGTCATGAATGACGACTCTTCGGCGAGGGTACCGCCCTTGTTGTCGTCGGCCTTGAAGGTGTCGATCTTCCATTTGTCGATGTCGTCCGTGTCCCACGGTTTTTCTTTGGAGTGATTGGATGGCATCTCGGAAATTATTATTTCTCTCTTTTTTTGGTCGGGGTGGGGGTGGTGTTGTGTAGAAAAGGCTTCGGATGAGAGGTTGCTTTCAATGCTTCATGGAACACAGTGAAAAAGAAAACGTTCAGAATATTTTTTTCTGTTCTTTTTTTCTGCTATCCCTGCTCCACCCCACCTTATCGCTTATCACGATAAGAATTTGGAGTTATCGCGTAGACTTATGTAATCAAAGGACCTCGTCCGATGCTTTTCGCTGGAGCCACCAAGGAACAAATTTTGGTGATGAGTAGGTAATACCAAGATTGACGAACAACGACGTCTTGCCGAGCTCCCCTTTCCAACGCAACGAAACGCGTCCATCTATCTACCCAATTTACCACCTCCGTCCAGCGCGCAGGATTGCCCGTACACGATGTCGAAAGGAAAGGGAGCGGTCGACCAGCTCGTCAAGCTCATCGTCGGAGCTGGCCAGGCGTCACCCAGTCCGCCAATTGGTCCCGCGCTTGGAAGTAGGGGCGTTAAGTCGATGGATTTCTGCAAGGTAATGGCTTTTTTTGACCTCTATTTCTCTATCTCCAAGTTGAATCTAGGCTCGGATTTTTTCTGACATAAAACTTGTCACAAAACTCAGGAGTTCAACGCGAGGACAGCACACATCATCACCGGCACGCCGATGCCCTGCCGCGTAACGGTGCGGCCGGACCGATCCTTCACCTTCGATATACGGACGCCGCAGACGTCGTGGCTGCTCCTCAACGCCGCCAACGTGCCCGAGGTCAACGGAAGGAGGAAGGGCGCGAACAACCCCGGGAAGGAGACGGTGGGGACGATTAGCCTCAAGCACGTTTACGAGATTGCCAAGATTAAGCAGACGGAGCTGAGGTTGTCGGGACTTTCTACGGAGGGAATGTGCAAGTCGATTATATGGCAGGCGAGGTCCATTGGTATCGAGGTGATT
Source organism: Scedosporium aurantiacum (assembly GCA_000812075.1). NCBI lineage: Eukaryota > Fungi > Ascomycota > Sordariomycetes > Microascales > Microascaceae > Scedosporium > Scedosporium aurantiacum. Next base: position 77,505 of record JUDQ01000083.1, read on the forward strand.
CCGTGATCGCTGGGAGATGGATGGGTTTGGGACCCATTTCTTTTCTCCTTCACGTGTAAATGTGAATGGGACGGGAAATGTGGGCTCTGTTTGAGGAGGGCCCTTAGCGATGAAAGATTATGGGTTTGCTTGGCTCTTACCTTTCTGGGTCGCCACGGTGATACAAGCAAGGGGATGGAAGATAGAAGCGGAGAGTTGAAAAGCGGGTTGTATGTATGAGTATTCGGGGCTCTCTCCCATGTACACTATACAAAACACGTAAACGTACCATCAAGAGCGCATTCGTCACACAATTCGATTCCCAACAACTTTTCTGAGCCTCTAGATTATGAATGGGTATTCGACACGCCGAGCAAGGAAAGGGGGATTTGTGGCAGATAGCACCATCTCATGAGCAGTTCATCTCTCTAAAACCATGTCATCTATGAAATAGAGTGCCAAGCTGTTGCGTCAAGGATGTTCAACCCCTTTCTTTGCGTTTACTGCTGTTTCCATAGGGATGTGGTTCAGTGTTGGGCAGATATGGGTCAAGATCAAATACAGGCCACAATTTGTTTGTTCGGCGAGATGAAGTTAAGCTTTAAAGTGGGACTTGGCTTGCAAGGGGCAAAAGCGAATGGGAAAAAAAGAAGAAAAAAATTATAACAGAAAGAAAAAGAGTAAAAAAATCGGCCGATGAAGTAGACAAAAGGCCAAGACATTTTTAGAAGAGGGTAGTGGTGCCTAAGTTCCCACGATGGTGTCTACATTACGACGGGACAAGTGCCAGAAATAGAATAGAATGGAAGCCTACAAGGTTCAACGTGGGACGGACCAGTTGAAACGTACTAACGTCCCGGTGCCTCTTCCGTTCTGTTTCGACAAGGGGAAAAGCTTCAATGTTGGGTTTCGTTGAGAGAGTGTGTAAACTAATACTTCTTAAGTGGAAGAGAGGGTGCAGGGTGTAGGTGGGGGTCTGGTTTACGAAGAGGAGAGGGGGAGTTTTTCTAGAACTGACCTCTTGGTGTTTGGGCTCAACCTCTCAATTGGGTCGGGTACCTGAGCGACTATGTGGGAAAGATCAATTTCAATAGCTGCTGGGGTGTGATGAAGAAAATGATTCGATGGTCGTGATTTCGGTTGATGGAAGCGTGGAAGCTTCGATGTTCTGCCGGTGGCAAATTTTGAATTTTTTTTTAACCCTTGCATTGAGACAAGGATCCATCCTGGTCGAATGCCATCAATCAATCTCTGGTTGTTGCTATGCCCTAATAGTGTGTGTCTTCAACAAGGAAAAATTTCAAAGAGAGAGTTGATGGTTACAGATACGAGGTAGCTTGAGGCTCGAAGCTCGCGAGGTTGGACCCATAGTATCCATTTACATATCATTGTATCGCGAGTTTGACTCTCTCTAGTCCGTTTGCCATCACTAATAACGCGATGCTCCTGGTATCAGAAGAAGCCGGTTCCGGCGGACGGATATGAATAAATGTACGAAGTACCCTGCACTGAGTGTTGCTCTGCATAGAGACCCGTGTCGATGGTAGCGCATACGGGTCTGATATTGGTCAACTTCAAGTACTTCGTATCTCGAATCTCGAATCTCGAGTGACTCGCAGGCGGTTACATCACATAGCTCAGATTAAACTGGAATGTTGAGAGGTCAGCCGGTCAGATCTCAAGAGGATTGGGCCGCAGAGTATTATAGTCCCACTCTCGGTGACGGACTAGCAAAGGGATCCAGAATGCGCATGGATCAATGGGACGGATAGATCAACAGCTCAAGGTCTTTTACTTTGTAAGGACAAGTACTTCGACAGATAGTATCAAAGATTTAGCCCTGTAGGGAAATTGGTCCTTGATTAGGTGAACAGGAAGAGTCATCATCAATCGATTGATGATACATTGAGGTACATCAACGAAGTACGAAGTAAACTACGATGAGTACGAAGTAAATGGCAAAGTTATCGAGGAGGCTTAAAGAGCGGACATCTGAAACTGTCGAGTAGTCTCGATAAAGGACCAATGATCATGAGGTATACTCATAGTCGCCGAGCACTCTTATATTTGGTCTACCTAGCAGCGGTATTTGGTAAAAGCCGAAATAGCTTCGTAATAATCACTTATTTGATTCTGGTGGTTGTGTGAGGGCGCCGGTAGGATAGTAACTTACAGAGAGCAACAAATAAAGCTATGGTCAAATCATTAGATAACAGGCCTTGATAGATCTCAGTAGCAGGTATTATTCTAAAGTAGAATCCACAAGAGGAGTTAGACGAGTAGGTGCACACTGCTCCGTAAGGGTAGAAATCGGAGCCTCTGGTACATGTTAACGGTAGGGGTTGCTTTTATCAAGATCAAATCATCAACGATCTCTGTATTTTAGGCCAGATCTTCAGGGAATAGTGTAGAGTAGATTGGCGACATGGAAGGGCAAACAAAAAGGCTATGCTCGGCACAAAAGAAAGTTTGACAGGCGGGTTGTACGATGGGTCATTGAGATCCAGTGAATGCAATGCACTCGATCGGCTCAAACCATGCTCCATCCGTCCATTCGCGTCTGTCTCCGGGGCCGGCCGGGATGCTTTCGAACCTCGTCTCGTGCGTCCAGCCTCCACTGCATGCTACCACTTACTTCGTACTTCTCCTCCGTCTTTCGGGGATGTGTTCGTCGTCGGTGGCAACACATTGATGCAATAGTAGCTAGCTAGAACTTAGTTGTTCTAGGTCGAGTTTGTGTCCTCGTAAACCTTCTTCCCTCTTTTCTCCTCCTTCTACTATTCTCTTCTCCTCCCCATTTGACCCATTTGACCCGCTCGCCTGACCTGAGTCAACCTCGTTTTTATGCTCAGAAGTTCCATCGCCGGACCGTACTTCGTAGTTGGTTGAGAACTGGAGATCCCAAATCCGTCTCAGCACAGTTTCCATTGCTGGACTGCATGTACTTCGAGCTGCAGAGGAGTGGGACTCGGACCGGAGTACTTCGTACGAAGTACTTCTAAGTCAAATTGATTGCTCCCTGTCGTATTACCCACCAGACCCCACCGTTATTTTTTTTTCTCATTTTCCAGGAAAGCCAGGCAAGTGCGACTGGAGCCCAAAGTGAGAGATCACAAGAGTTGTCTCCACGAAGTAACTTGTCATTTGCATTGCCCTGCGCTCTTTCCCTCCCCCTCCAAATCTGAAGGAGAAAGTGCAGGTGCGGTTTTGCATGTGCTCGCGGTCGCACAGGTACTTCCGTTCACGATAATCGACTTTAGTGCTCCTCTCGGACTGAGCCCCGATTGCATTTGCCCTCATCCCAAGCGCCAACAAGCCGGCGCACCCGAAAAAACTCCAAAGCAGGTGCTACCTGCTGCTTTTCTACCCCGCCATCAATCGTCAGTGGCATCACTTATCTCCTTCCTTTTGCCAAGAACCTTTGCTCTCTTTTTTCCTTTACCCCTGTTACTTTTTTTTCCCTATTTTTTTTTTTATTTTCTCTCTGTTATTTTCCCCCCTTGCTGCTCCTTGGGTCGACATCGCATCGTCCCTTAAGTCACTCGAGATCTCCGGTCTTAGACAACGAACGGCGCATGGTCATCCCGCGCGTCGTCTCTAATTGCCTCCAATTGCTCTCATATCACATCATTTTGTGTCGATCCGTTTCGTCTATTGAGGCATCCATCAATATTACCTGGACCTAGACCTTGTCGACACCAATTCACTTGCGGCTTCACCGCCCTCGACTCGAATTGCGAATGCCACCCCTCTAATCTCGTCCGCCATCGCTACGAAGTACTTATCTCATCCTCCGCGACCGTCTTCATTCATCCAATCCGGCTCCCTCTGTGCTGCAAGCATACGTCAAATCAGTATTGATCAACTCTCTCCCCTAGCCAACGTGGCCCGACCGCTTGCGCAAGAGCCCCAGTCCTAGGCATCACAAAGTATCCTCGAGTGCCAAGTTAATGTCCACAGCATGGGTAAGTTCAAAGCTACCCATCCACTTTCTCCGACCCTTCCGGACCAACGGCGACCCCACGTTGTTGGGCCTTTCCGCTCCAGCAGTGAAGTTAGCCGCAGCCACGCACAGCACAACGCAACGCGGTGCATTGATTGCATCTGATCCACCCCTCCACCTTTCATAGTTCAACGCTGAACGTGAATGTGCGAATGTGAACCTAGAGCCCACTCGCGACACTGGAGTTCCCTTTGCTTGTGGCATACACCATGTCTCTCCCGTGTACTACATGGACTTTCAAAGTCTCAGTCACATCTTTCTAATTTTCTTCTCCCGTCCCGTCCCGTCTCGACTAACACCTCTGGTCCCTTTATTAGATCCCAGAACCTCCGATGATGCCCCAAGGGCCGCTCAAGCTCAAGACCCCCCTACCGGCCCCCACGACCAGCACGCAGTTCGCTTTGCTCCCACCGTCGAGGAGATCTCCCCAGCTGTAGTCGAGAACAACCTCCCACCTACAAGAGTAACTGCTCCAATCCAAGCTCCTGCACCAGGCCAGTTCGATTTCTGTCGAGACTTTCCGAAGGAGCGCCGCCTTTCCCACTACCATTTCGAGCCTGTCTCGCTACCCGCGTCGAGAGTAAGTTGGCCCCTGGGCAAACTTTAAAATTTCTTTTTTCATCTTCTTTTCGTTTTCCCCCTGCACCATCACCTATTCCCATATATTGTTGATCCGCCAAGCTTGCCCAATTCTTTCGCCACAGCATTTTTTGGCCTTGAGTTTCTTTTTATTCTCTCTAGTCCTGGCCTTCCAATTTAATGCCGGCCTTTCATCCAATACTCTACTCTTGTTGTCCCGAAACACACTCATTAGCTTAACTCCGATGTGTATTGCGCGGCTTGGCCCCACCGTTTCCTTTCAAGCTCTTGGCGCTCTTGGCGATATCCCTCTCTTTATTTTTTCTCGTCAGCTGCGAGCTTTGGCTAACACGTCGTTCCCCTATCCAGACGACATCAGTCGAAGGCAGTCCTACCAAGGCGCATCATGAGGAGATGATTTCCTCAGCAAACGCTATCAACCGCCCTCACCAAGCCATGCAATCCCCTCCGCTGACCCCGGCGGCCACTGCTGGCTACCCGGACTTTCCGGACAAACAACTATCACCCAACTCCGAGAAGATTCGCGAGCTTCGCGAGCCCCAGATGATTACCCCTCAGCACTCGAGCTCTGTCGAAGAGCCTTCCCGCGAATCCAACGAGAAGACGATGACGATTCGGCCCAAACCCCATCCCCGTCTAACCTACGGATCGCATCCAGGCGGCGACAGTTCTGAGGTGAACAAGTCGCACCGAAAGGGGATCTTCTCGCTTGGAGGTGACGCGACTGGCGGCTTTACCCCTCCCTCCCGAGATGTCAGCCCGTCGAGGGCATCTGAGCTCTATTCCCGACCCGTTACCCCTTCGGCGGGTGATGTGGACGGTCCCTATGCGGCGAAAAACCGGCGGCCGCAGGCCCAACATGCGTCTAAACGGTCTGTGAGCCCCAGGTTCCGATTCAAGGATAGGACCGAGTCGCGCAGCGCTAGCTCCTGCTCCCATGCCCACCACGGCTCGGAGAAGAAGCAGCAGCACGGACATGCTCGTTCCTCTCTTAAAGCTCCCGGAGACGATGCAACTCGTACTGACACAACCAGATCCTTTGGGAAGGACGGCAAAACCGGATCCTTTGCGACTCTCAAGAGATTCTTCAAGCGGGCTGTTTCCGGCGAGTCCAACAAGCGCGCAACCTCTCCTACTACCCGCAGTAGTAGGAAGGCTGGCAGGAAATCTCCATCCCCACGGGGCGGTGAGACCGCGCCCTTCTCCGACGACCATCTCCTCGAGTCCAAATACGGCAAGATTGATCGTGTCCTGGGATCGGGCGCCGGAGGTAGCGTGATGCTCATGAAACGCGATGATGGTAGGGCATTCGCCGTCAAGGAGTTCCGGCAGAGGCAGGCGCGGGAATCGAAGCGGCGCTACACCAAGAAGATCACGGCGGAGTTCTGCGTCGCCTCGGCTCTTCACCACAGCAACATAATCGAGACCATGGATATTGTCGAGGTCCGCGACCGGTGGTTCCAAGTCATGGAGTTCGCGCCCTACGACCTCTTCTCCATTGTCATGTCGGGCAAGATGTCGCGCGAGGAGGTTACCTGCTGCTGGCTGCAACTACTGAGCGGCGTAACATATCTCCACAGCTGTGGTGTTGCTCATCGCGACTTGAAGCTGGACAATGTGGTGGTTACGAACGGGGGCATTATGAAGATTATTGATTTCGGTAGTGCCCACGTCTTCCAATATCCCCACGAGACCGCCATTCATTATGCCGAAGGTATGGCGCATTTCTACTCCCCCCCCTTTTTCCTTCGCGCGCCTTCTCCTACTACTTGAGAGATGTTATCGAATCCGCTAACCACCGAGGCATTAGGCGTTGTCGGCTCCGACCCTTACATGGCCCCAGAGGTCTATGACCCCCACACCAAGGCCTATGATCCCCGATTGAGCGATATCTGGTCTCTTGGAATTATTTTCTGCTGCATGACGCTTAAGCGCTTCCCCTGGAGGATTCCGGCCGCGACCCAGGACAAGTCTTTCAGGCTCTTCACTTCTCCACCGTCAGCAGGACACGACCCCAAGAACCTTCTCCTCGAATCTAAGTCGGCTGCTAGCCTAAACAAACTCACACCTAACGCTCCCGATGTTAACCCAGCCAGTCCTGATCGTCAGGATCGTGGTGGAAGGGAGAGGGAAGGCGGCGGCGGCGGCGGCGGCGCGAACGGTGAGGCGAAGCAGAGATCTCAGTCTCAAGGCGCCGAGCCGACCGAGAGGAGGGAGATCATCTCCGGACCCTGGAGGATCTTGCGACAGCTCCCACGGGAGAGCCGGACCATTGTTTGGCGCATGCTCGAGGTGGACCCCAAGAAACGTGCCAAGATGGAAGAGATTATACGCGACCCGTGGGTTGCCGATACTGTGATTTGCCGAGAGACGCCGTTGGGCCAGATCATCCACGCACCCGGCCATAAGCATACGTTGATTGTTGCAGCTCCCCCTTCGAACACTCAGGATGCGGGAAAGAAGAATGCAGTCTAGAGGCATGCACTTCACATTACCGCTTACCCGGCCCGAACGGGGAAGCAGAAGAGGAAGAAGAAGAGGAAGAAACGATAACGCAGACGATGGTTTTAATAGTAGTGGAAGTGGACCTCTATTCTCTTCCTCTTCTTCATCCTCCCCCTTCTTTTTTTTTTCTTTTTCTATCCCTTCCACTCGTTTGCCTTTTCTCCTATCATTATACCACCCGTTCATAACTATCTGACTGTTTTCGCAAACATTACATTTTTTTTTGAGTCATTCGGTGTTCAGGCGACATATCTGGTTATCCAAAATATGATTTCTTTCGAATTACAGGGTATTACAAAAGGCGGGTCTTTCACAATAGATGGGACAGAGCGATACATAACTTGGAAAACAAAGAATTGGAGTATTATTCCCGGGCAGAAGGAACAGCAGCAGGTTGGTGGGAAGCGCAATGTATTTTTGTTCCTTCTTCTCCCGCTTTTATACCTTTTTCCCTCTCTTCGTTTTTTGGACTTTGTGCTTGTTTGTTACAAGGGCATACCCTGGATTGTTTCTTGTCCTTCAGAAGCGGGATGGATAAATGGATGAGGGAGAGCATGATAGAGGTCTACTTTGTCTTTTCTGTTGCTTTGGAATCTGGGTCCTGGAACCGGGGATTGTGGTTCTATTGTATACAGGGTAGAGAGGGCTTGGCGGGCATACTAATAGAAGCGATGTATGTAGTAGATAGTTTTTATGGTAATTAGGCGGATTCCGTCGAGACCTTTTTCTTCCTAGTCTTCTCATGTAGGACTTGAGTATTTCCATGTGTCGTGGGTTTGGCAAAGACTTGAGCCGCAATTAACGGCGCTTCGGACGTCATTCATGGTTGGTAGAGACCGTTACATCCGACAACCCGATGATCTTCCCGCTCTGGAAGGGAAGGGCTCTCTTGATAATCACAGACGATCTCTACTTGTCACTTGTCCAAGGAAAGGGGCATTGAAAACCACGCTTTATAGAGAGTGGAGATTCCTCAGCATACTAATAACACAGGTATGATCACACAAGACCAACAAATCCATCACCAATACCCGGACCACAACCCCTCCCTAACAACGGAGGATGAGAGCAGGGCCTGAGTCAAGACGAAATTGCGCACCCCAGTCCCGAACTCACAGATTCCCCAGTCTATACATGTCGCAGTCGCCCTCCCCTTTCCCTGGACCCCATTCCGTGCAATGATACTAACTCCGATTTCCAGGGGATTCGTGTTTCTGTTCCTAGTTCTGGGCAAGTCGTATCGGGTTCATGAATTGTCTCTTTTATCGGTTCCCTGGGGAGGCAGGGGGAATTCGAACTGTTGGATTGTTTGTTTTATTGGTGGTACAAAAGTTATGGTACAAGTGTCTAATATATCGCAGTTGTTTTCACAGAGCCATATGCTCTTTTCTGGAAGGAGAAAGAGCGGCTTCTTTTACTCGTTGATCTTGGCGAGGATTCTAAACAGATTTTCAGTCAGAAAACAAATTCTTGTCGCAGATATATAGACGAGGGAGAGAGCAATTGGGGGGGACGGAAACAACATACTCGCTGTCTCGGAAGAGCTGATACTCTTCCTCACCAACCTTGACAGGCGAACCACCGAACTAAATCATCAAGTTAGCCACCAGTTATTGGTCACTTTTCCTATCAAGGGGAAAAAAAATAAGGGTCCTTATCGTACCTGAGGAATCAACACCCTATCGCCAGCAGCAACACCCATGGGCAGCCTCTTTCCGTCCTTGCCCAACAGGCCGGGACCGACGGCGAGGACCTTGGCCTCGTTGAGTTCCTTGACGCTGGACTCGGGGAGGAAGATGCCCGAGGCGGTCTTGGTCTCGGCCTTGACGCGCTGGACGAGGACGCGGTCGAGGAGGGGGATGAGGGAGCGGATGGAGCGGACGGTGGTGGCCTGTTTTTGTGGTTGTTGTCATTTGGTTAGTTCGTCTGTTGGCCATCATGAAAGCTTGGGGGATGGAAGCTTTTTTTCCGAGGTTATTTGAGCTGGGAGCTGAGGGAGCTCCATAGGCTCCATGTGCAGGAAAAAGAGAAAGCTGGGGAAAATGAGAACTCACCATTGTGAATTATTAGGAGATGGTAAAAAAAAATTAAGAGGCTGAGCTGCTGGAGGACGGAGGCGAGTATAGAATAGAAATAGGCGAAGGGAGGATTTTGAGGTTGGAGAGATGGAGAAAGTTGACGATTTGGAAGGGAAATTGGGGGAAAAAGGGAGAGATATCAATTGGTCCTTTTTTTCTAAGAGCTTCTGGAAAGTTCAATATTTTTTTTTTCTCTGCGCCGGGCGGATTCCCGCGACTGGGCCGAAGGAGCACGGGGGCGGGTTTACGATTTGCCGATGCCGAGATCCAGGTTTGGACCAATCACAGTCGATGTATTGCGAGAAGGAGGACAGAAGTAGCTATCCAAGGTACGAAGTAAGATTCATGATGGTTCCTTCCAGACAACGAATGGTCGAAGAATTGATCCGATTGACCAGAGAAATGAAAAGAATATAGAAGAGAGAAAAGCATGCTCAAGAAGCGATGTGGGAATTGACCAAAAAAAGAAAAGAAAGGAAACACAAAAAGAAAACACAAAAGAAGACGAAATGAAAAAAAGATGGACGCACCCGGAATCGAACCGGGGACCGCCTCTATGCTAAAGAGGAATTATACCACTAAACCATGCGCCCGTCGCTTGATGGTACATGTTACTCGCATCAGCTATATCAAGATTACCCAATTGTATGACCACAAAATACTTGGTAGACCTCGCCCATCTAATGCATCTCAAATGCCACGACATGGCCGACAGTTATATCTAGAGCCCTCCAAGACCAATATGTGATGAGTGTAGGTGAGGATTATATCAAATCTAACTAAGTTATCAATGCCTCGGCAATGCTCAATGACCTCTCTCGACACTTTCGATGCCTTTCATGCTATCTCTCCAACGCCGAGAACGCCCAAATCTCGTAATAAATGAATCTCTTCTCCTCCTTCAGTGTTCCTTCTTTCAATGCCGCATATCCAACTCCTACGTCTCTTCCACCACTGTCCTAAAAAGCCCCTCCAGTTGCTTCTCATCCATCCACTCTCCGCCCCCGGGAATCCTCTCAAACACTCCCCACGACCCAAGCATCCCCGCCGCACCAGCAACGCTGCCAGGACAGCAACGCGCCGGCACCGCAACTCCCTTCGGCTGCAGCCACAGACCGGCCACCGATAGCAGGAACGTCGCTGTTAGTAATGTCCCCAGAATATATGTCGGTGCAGGCTTCTGCACAAGACGTATGGAGGAGGAGGAGGGCGTGCGGAAGAAGGTGTCGTATCCGGTGGCGTTTTCTGTGGGTGAGATCGTCTCATCACTACGGATATAGACGAGGCTGCACGTATTTTGAGTCGGGGGTGTAAGTTTTGATATGAGGCTGGATCTTGGAATCCCCCTTGGGACAGTACGAAGGGAAAGTGACGGGCCCTTCAGGGTTGCGTCACCGTCGAATTCGGAGAATGTTTGGTTGCAGGATATGATTTCTTCATGGTTGACCCCTCCGGCCAGCGGGTCGCACGTACCCCAGAGATACTGCACGACGGCCGGAAGTGTCTCGCTTGTCGCTGCCGACCTACAAGCCGTCACGAAGAACGCACTTCCCGGATTGCCCCTAACGTCTCCCGAACACAACTCATCCCTTTCGGATTCCAGAAGCTCGCGCTCGACATCAGAGAGCTCGCCAAAGCCGTGCCTGAGACGCTTACATGCCAGGCCGACCCGAATAGTTGCACGTCTCACTTGTTTTCTGTCCTCCGACAAATCTCCACCGGTGACCTCGGCTCTGGGAAGCACAACATCCTCGTATGTCCACGCCGGGTACGACACGTTATTATTGTTCAGTATTAAATTCGCCACTAAACCCGCTTCGTTAACCACCTCGACATCTGGCCCACCCGAGATGGCTTCCCTTTGCGGTATCTGAACGGTCATCGTCTGCTCAACCCTCTCCGGCGAGAACAGGCCCGCGGCCAGAATAGGCGCAAACGCCACAAGAATCATCGCTATCGTGGTCACTAAGACGCTCCAATTTTGTCGTTTGGTGGCCTTGTATAATGTCACGGGTGCGAGTTCATCCGTGTACGTTGCCATCATACCACGCGGGAAGTTGGTCCCGGAAAAGATATCCAGAAACGGTGCCGTGAAGCGAATCTCGGAATCCACGGCCCAGATATAAAGTGCCAGGGACATGAATATCGTGGCGGGAAATATCGTCCAAGCAGCGGCGTGCGCTTGTGTATGTCCCACGTCAGCGAGCCCCTGGTATTTATTGGAGTGGGAGAGGGTGCCCCAGAGTGCCGCCGCTAGGCCGATGGTGAGGACCATGGCGACGATGCGGGTGCCGGGACGCAGGACCAGCGGCCTGTAACTGTCTCTTACGGCGAATGCGTCGGAATGGCTGACCTTTCTCCCGTTTTGCAAGGACCATCTTCTGTCGGCCACGCAACGGATTATGAATCTAGCCATGTTCGGAGGATCGGTCGTATACCTTTCGACTTTGGTGTAAAACAACCCCTCAAACCTCTCCGCGACGGCTCCCGCGTCGCCATGGTCGACGTGTCGAAGCCTGCCCAAGATACCCGTACTATTCGAGAGTAGAACTGCCGTCGAAGCCAGGGAATTTGGGTTCCTCGGCGCAATGCCCTGCGTCGGAACCAGGAACACTATCCAGCCCGCGAGGAGAGCAGATATCACAAACAACACAGTCATCGCGTGCGCGACACCCGGCGATACCTGCAGCCTTCTCTCTTCAACCGCGGAAACAATCGCCACAGCAGGCTGGTCGTTTTCAACGCGAAGCAGGGAGTGTAGGATGAAGCGGCGAAGCACGGCAGGCGCTCCGCCGGCTTCTATCCTCGCCTCCTGGATGACGAAGAATCCGGTCGAGAGGACGACCTGCAGTATCAGGAGGATACGCGTTATTATCGATGCCATGACGAGGAAGTGTTTCCTCTTGGCAGATAGGAGGAGGGCCTTTACCGTTCCTATGCTGGTGTAGTCGAGGAGCAAGGTTTGGGATGCATCGCGTGGTCCGCTCTTTTCCCCAGCGAGGTGGATCCAGGGGAGAAATCGTCTGGCTTGAAATTCGACTCGACTCCAAAGTGCAACTATGATGGTAAGAACTAGGAAGACAACGGTTAGCAAAAAAAGAAAGAAGAAAAAAAAGGCGCAAGGGAGTCCCCTCGAAGTTCCCACCATGCTCCCCTAACTTACTAGCTGGCGGACCATACGTCCAGAGCACTGACACCTCCCCGTTTGAATAGCGGAGCCCATCGCTTCCCCGGTCAACTCCAGCCAGGACCTCAACGATGATGACCATCGCAACAAACACGACCACGAACGATGCGACTATTCGCCTTGTGAGATATCTCGGCCTCCAATTAGCGCCCAGCTTAGACTCCCCATCCTCGGCCGAGGACCCCGTACCTCCCGTATCTGTCCTCTCAGTGCCCTCCTCTTTTAGAGTCCCCCGCTCGCGGCTGGCTTGTGGAGCACGCTCCTCCCAAGGATGTCGACTTGTTGTATTCGCCGGGTCCGTGTAAGGTGCCTCGTCCATATTCAGGCACGGTACCCCAGCCGCTGCCGCCTCCCGGAGCTCGAAGGCCTCTCTTTCCGTGTCCTCATAGTACTCGGTAACGGACTGATCTGGTCTCCTTTCTCTGACGGGGTTCCTTCTGATGCTGGGCCATGTCGGCCCCTGTGTCGAAAGAGGAGAGACTGTAATGGCGGATGGCGTCGGAGCAGGCGACGGAGGCGTCGCCGTCCGAGGGGGAGGTGCCGTTGGGCGTATGGCATCCCAGTATATCGTCGTGGGAGAGTCCTCGTACATGTAGCGTATGCGATGTGAGGACATGCTCTCGGCGTGGGACAAGATGAGGGCAAAGAGGTTATGTGGTAGTCGTGCTTTTGGTATTACTTGAAGCTCGAGATCCATTTCGAGAACAGATTCATTGTTGATTTTGACTTCATCTATTCATGCAATGAATCCGGCACGCGGGCTCGCGACCAACAAAGATGGAAAGAGAATAATAGTAGCAGGGACCCTAAGAACATGTTCCGGAGCTAAGAACCATAAGCAAAGGAATAATAAAAGAAACATCCCCTGCAAGCGGCCGAAATCCCTCCTCCGCCCCCCGACGATATTACAGGAAACGGCGGAAAACCCTCACGCCTCCTTCGGTTTCTCAAATCCTAGCATAGCACGGAACAGGATGTCTGCTCTCAAAAGCCCCCTGCTAATTCAAGCTAGAAAACTCATCCTCTGCTCCGGCCTGGCGGAATTGATGAAGACGTCTATGAACTTGGGGTTTTTGCACAGCCCCTTCCCTCCAAATTTCGGACATCATCGGCATGTTTTTTTGAGTCCAAAACAGAAGAAGAAGAAGAAGAACCAATTTGATCAAAATCCACCCTAGTCTCAATCTAATACTTCTTTTTGGATATTCGGTATGATTATTCGCGTGACCCTCGGCACTTTCCCCGCGTGGCCTGATGGCCTGGGTTATAATCGAGCGTTGCTGTGCTGCTATTTTATTGTTCCGAATTGGTAGTAAGATGGTTGAATCCAATGTGGCTTTGGGCTCTTCTTGGCAGACTCAACGCTGTAATTGGTCTTGCTTGTCCAGGATCTTGCTTGCGAGACACGACATTCCCCACGACATTCCCGCAATACCACATTACCTCGGTCTTGGTTCGCCGGTTCCCAAGACAAGGGAAGCTCCCCACTCTGTAAATCTATTTAAAGAAACAAATTATCAATATCCCGATCAATACTACAAAGTAAAGCCCTCCCCGAAAAGGAGTATACAGATGGTTGTGGAGAGAGAAGAGGCCAAGTTGACAGACACAGAAGCAAGCCACCAGAAGGAAGTGGTATGCGAAAGCCGCGAGCGGGTCGAGGCCTTCATCAGGACGACGCAGAATCCACGTTCTGAATCCCAAAAGGAGGCGCGATTGAGCTAGCCCCTCTGCTCCGAGGCGATGCCTCGCTCCTACATCACAACAGGATTCAGGACACTAAAAGGATTTCGGCCGAAGACGCGAATGGGCAAAAGGAAGGAGAAAGGATCAAATTACTAAAAAAATTCCCATAGATATTATTTGATGCGTACGGGCACACCGCCTTCCAATTGTCGTTTATACAGAAATCTCAACAAATGCCTAAGAGAGTGCGAGAGAGAAAGGTAGATAAGACAGAGAAGGAATGACGGGTGTTTCCGAACACAGAGTTTCTTTCTTTCACATCACCTTGGAGAAAATGAACATCCATTCCGTACCAGAGTGACATACAAAGGAAATAAATGTTGAAGAGGAAAGAGAGAGAGGAAACAATGAAACAAGCAAAGAAAAATGAAACATAAAAAAATCTTCAAAAAACTTCCCTGCTAATAGTGTAACCGTTGGCGAGTCGGGGTTGGAGCTGGCGCCATAGACTCGTCTGGCGGTCCTCCAGGCTCAACGTAATTCCTCCACTCATACACCCGATTCATTCCCCGGCCCGCGCCTGTCAATCCTGCCATGGTCGATCTCGGAGCCACTCCGTCATCTGAGTGACGCCGCCTGTGTGTCCGCGGTGCGTGCATCATAGCTTCTTCGCCGTACTCGCGCCGTGATCGGCCGGGGGCGGCCCTCTCAGGGGCGCGGGCCCCTCGGCCCATATTGAAAGCGTCCTCGTCCCCCGTATGCCGCCTCATCAGGGGAGGAACAGCCGGCACGGGCGGGGGCATCATCGGTACGTGGGGAGGAGGGGCATAACCGTGGCCGTGCGGAGCGCCCATCGGCATCAGCGGGGACAGCGGAGATTGTGGGTGTTGCTGATGGATGTGAGGAGGAACATGGTGGAGCTGTTGGAGCTGCGGGTGCGGAACCGCCCGCTGAGACGAGAATCTATCGGCGAGCCGCCTTTCCATCGACGACGCCCTAACGCCTCGCGCCTTACTAACATCGGAAATGTAGTCTGCCGTCCTGGCACTTCGGTCAAATCCATGTGGGACGCTGGGGCCTTCGTATCCGTGGGGAACGGTGGGGGGGGCTGGCGGGACAATGGTGCCTCCTCTCATGTAGTCGTCCCCCCCACCACCACCACCACCGCCGCCGCCGACCCTTCTCCTTCTCCTGGGACTAATAGCGAGGGCATCGTCGACACCTGCGAGTCCTCTAAACTCATCGTCATCATCATAATCGTAACCGTCATCATCGTCGTCATCGTCATGTTCATCTTCCATCATTACCCGATGATTATCTTCAAATGCATCACGCGGACGCACATGGGAACGCTCTCGGTAGCGACGATCGCGAGGAGTCGAGTTCCTCTCGAATCGCGCAGCCAAGTCTCGCTCTCTGTACTCGTGTGCCGAGTGCACCGAGTGCCCGAACACCTCGTCATCCAAATCACTTGCTCCTCGCCTCCCTAACGGCGGCGCCGTCATAGGCGGGATGAAGCGGGAGGTGCCATCTCGGTAAGTGGGCGTCATGGGGAATGTCTCTGATCTAGCTAGTGTGGGGAAGGGAGTAGGGTCAAAGTCGTCATAGGGCTCCTCTATCGGGTCATTGTTGAAGAAAGCACAGTCGCAGGTATTCCACTTTTCACCACATATCATACAAAACTGGGCACCACATCGACTGGGGGGGATGAGAGGTTAGCACTCGGTATAAATAGAAGTGGCCATGTCACACATGTCAGATGGAAGGGGAGGGACGTGTCTTTCTTTCTTTTCTTTTTTTTTTCTCTTTTTTTCTTTTTCTTTTTTCACGCCTTGAAAAGTGCACATGAAAAAAAGGGGGGCGGGAAGTGAAAGCGGTAAAGTGTGCGGGATAAATCAGGGTGGTGGTGAGGTGGCCTGCATGAGAGGGACAGCCTTGAGCTCAGTGATAGGTTCGGATCTTACCATGTCATGTGGTCGCAGCCCTCCTTCAGCTCAACCATCGCCCTGCACCTATAGCAGCGCTGCCAGCCCTGTTCCTTGGCCTGGTGTAAAAACTCGTTGGTCGCTTCGTCGAGAGGGCAATCTCGCGAGGCGTGCCACTTGCCGCTGCAGGTTGCACAAACCTTTGTCTTGCACCGAGGGCACCGTCCCAATTTGCGTCCAGATTCCCTAGTGATGTGCTCCGGTTTGATCTGGGCGCCGCACTTCCGCGAAGGGCAGTAAAGTCGATTTTTCGTCGAATGTTCCACGAATTTGTGGTTCCAAACGTGCTTAAAATCTGAATCGAACAAGTGGTCAACGTGCTTCAACGGTATAATCTTGTCGCAGCACTTGGGAGGCATGTGTTGTTGCGAGTCTGTAACCGACAGCTTGAAGTGTTGCTTCAAACATGAATAACACACTCGATGCCCGCACTTCAACTTGGCAGTTTTGCGTGTCGGCAATTCGCCGAAACAAATAGCACAATTCGCCCTAGATCCGAGAGGATGAAACAAGCATGGCCAACATGTTAGCAGGCTGAAGCTAGGGGATGTGACCGGGGCAGTGGACCATTGTCGAGGTTGACAATCGTGGCTACAAAAAAGGAAGAGGAAAAAAAAAGAAAATGAAGAAGAAAAAGAAGCGAAAGAGGAAGACCCACAGTTTGTCGGATTGCTCGTACTCGCGAGAATCTCGAGGTAGAAAAGGGTCAAACAGAGATGACCGTCTTGGGGATGTCGTCAGGCTAGCAGGTGTATGATAGCCGCCGTGTGTGTTGGACCTCCTGATAGATGTAGGCTTGACATGGACAATGTCAGAACCGTGAGCCCTTCTCCAAGACCTAATCTGGGGTCAGCAAACAAAAGACCCGCCAACCCGGTAATACCACGACCGAGCCGAGAAGCTCTAATAAATGGTTGTGGGGTTGCAGACCTTCTCGAAGTAGGATAACCCGCCAGGGGGTCCTCGGACAGAGGGGGGTCAGGGAATCGATGGCGGATCTGGGGTGGTGTACTCCGAAGTTTGGATGGCGAGCGAGTTCGACGGATTCCTTCGCCGGGCCAGTCGCTATGTCTCCCAACTCTCGATCTAGATCTATGTCCTGAGACCTGTCGTGATTCCCCTTCCTCGTCTTCGTCTTCTTCTGTTGATTCGTCCTCGTCCTCTTCGTCAGTTTCTTCCTCTTCCGAGTCGTCTTGGGAGTCTTCTTCTGTGGAGTCGTCGTCGGAGTCGTCGTCGTTTTCCTCTACCTCGGGGACTAAGGGTACTTTCGACTTTCTCTGGTATCTCGGTTCGCTAGGTTGTGTCCGGCGATGATGCCGAGTGACCCTTCTCGGGGAGCGTCGAGAGTTGCCTAGAGAACTGCGGCGGGGTTCGTGTTCGTCGTCTTGGCTCGAAGGTGTCCATGCGGATTCTCGATCAGAGTCGGAGACGGAGGTATGTGAGGATTGTTTGGAGCCAGGGGTCGAGGCGAAATAACGAGGCGAGGCTGCCATATAATCTTTTCTAGAACTTCTACGACTATCCGTGCCGGAAGTGTGGTGGTCATGAAGGATTGGGGGATCCCGTCTTTTCCTGTCTGGAGCAGAAGGGCGACGGGAGAGGGACATGACAGCGTTGGGCCTGGTGGACTGCGGCGGGGCGGGTAGCTGGTTGCTACGTCGACGGGACGAAGAAGGCCTGGCGTCACTGCTTTCTATGATTTCTCGTTTCGCCGTTCGATCCTTGTACGGCGCAGAATGACGGCGATAGCCACTGCCTGCACTCCAATCATTCTCTCCCGGTGGGGAAGGCATTCGACGATGCCGTCTTCGGCTGGACCGCCTATCGAGCTCATCGCCGTCGGGAAAAGCCATTGGAAACCTTAGTCAGCCTCAACATTCAGAGACGGGTTGGACAGGATTCAAATGCTCCGTTTTGATCGGGCTGCGATTTATTATCGAAAGGGGGCGTGTGGTATCGACTTCAGGCCTATTTTGGCGGTAGGATGGACAGCTGGACAGCCGTGAGTGGACGGTTCTCGTGCATGCATTTAGCTATGATTGGGTTTCAACACGGACCGCATAACTCCAGATGCAGCCACTCGCATTAAATTTTTTTTCCCTTTTTCTCACGCTTCTGAAATTGTGCGTTGTTTCGGGGGGGGACGTGGGTTTTTTTGTTCGTTGTTCGCCCTGGATGAACCAACGGAAGCTGTCAGTATAAGTTGGGTCCGTGGCTAATAGACACGAGAGGATCAGATTGTCGTCCCGGTTTTTGCCTCGCAGGAGTGACAAGTGGCTAGACAATCGGGAGGATTGGGCAGGAAGTTCAGGTTTAAGGCACTGCCGACCAGGGGGGGGAAGGAAATGGGTATGGGACCGGGGGAAAATGGATTGACGGAACAGGAATGGGAGATGCTCGATTTGAACTGATTGTCCAACCAAAAGTTCTCGAGTGGGACATACAGCAGAAGCAGCAGCACCAGCAGATGAGAACGTGAAGGAATAGGAGAAGGGGAACAGACTTGTGGTGGCTCTTGGTGTTACTTCTCTTGGATCTCCTTCACGATGACGGTAATGACACCGGGAAGTCTCGCGAGGAGAGAAGCAGCCAGAGTATTCACGATATTGACGAGGGGTACAGCGGTTTTCGTGTCATAGATGAGAGGAGTCGCTGTTGTCAAGACGCGGAAACAATAACAAGGGAGGTCGGCGGGGACGAGACCCATACGTGACAGGGCCAGGCCTTAGCCAGGCGTTGCTCGTTCGGTCGCTGGGGTCACAGTCCGAGGAGGGCGAAGTAATAAGAGGCGACCAAGCTTCTGTCGGTCGATCCAGCACAGCACGCAGCTCGGTCAAACCGATTTATTATCAGGAGGGGGAAGTGAGAGTCCAGGCCAAGGCAGGGATTATTGGATGGGCAAGGCAAGGTAGTTTACTTCGTAGTCTCGAGAACAAGCGGTGTCGTCGTCGTGACACCAGGCGATGGGCAGACAAGAAAGATGGCCCAGCTCTTTCCAAGGATATTCGAGAATCGAGACCTTGAGCGGAGAAAGGTGATGACGACGTCCTTCGTAAAAGCGAGAGTATTTGGCTTGGCTCAAATGGGAGCCTGCAGAGTCTCTCTTCCCCAAGCATCAGCCAGAGGAGGTTAGATTGGGAAATCAGGAGGCTGAACTTGGGGCCTCACTGTTTTCGTTCGATGATGATGAGTCCGTGCTGTCATCTGCCCCTCTACAGGGGACCTTTAGCTGCACCAGTCACAAAGGGGAATGGGAAATGGATCAATCATGGACACTGGACAGACATTGCTGATAGGATAGGCGAGTCACTCAACAGCACGAGCTTGCACAAAACCTGGAAAGGGGATTCTTCAGATGTCACTGTGTCCAGTGTCCCCTGAGTCACGTGTACGCTGCAGGACTTGGTGCTACCAGCCCCGGACAATCTTGGACAATCTTGGACCTGTTCCCAGCCCTAGCGAGACGCTGGAGCTCAAGGACAAAGTACTTGACAGTTGATTCATGTACCTCTACTTGATCCATCAAGAACTAGCAAAGTACGAAGTATTGGGGTCAGCGCCAACTGTGCTCCGTTGATATTGATCGTTCGGTTTTTTTTTTTTTTCTTACTTCGTACTCGACTCTCACTTTTCTAGTTTACTTCAAGTCTGCTCGACCATAGCTTGCCCCGATGGTAGCGTAGACCTAAGGCTACGGAGGGCGGATGATCCCCAATCCAGGGTCCAATGTTGAAGAAAGCACCAGGTTGGCCTCCAGCATCTTGGTGTTTCACCCAGCAGGCTACTACCAAGTGAGAGTGCCATTAATAGGTGCCACCCTGTATTCTTAGCACAAGCAGTGAGCCTAGTGTACAAGTAAACTAGTGCAGTGCAGGCCTGGCGGCCTCGGCCCGAGTGCTAAAAGCGGGGTTGCCCGCTAAATCTGGGCTGTCTGCAGCTGTCACCCAACGCAACTAATCTCAGTGCTCTATTGATGGCATGACCTCCTGCTGCGGTTGGCACCACCACCAAGTGTCACCATTTCAATGTTCTTTCTCGGATTATATTTCGTATACAACGGGCGAGCAGTGAAGTGTCGAAAGTGTTCATACCCCGTCGAGTAAGTATTAATATTGATGTGTAGACGTAGTCCGGGTCGATCTCTTGCTTCATCAACTGCACATCGAACCAAGCCATCAATCCAGTCCAGACTGATCATTAATGGCTCTTCCTCTCTGCACTGCCTCATCCAATGCCCCATCACCAAGCATGAACAGGCAGGCCCATATTACTCTCCTGCAACTACACTACAAAGTAACGAAAACGATTTGATGTCGATTCCCCGCTCCCCAAGCCCCCACCGCCTCAATCCCCAAACGAATGTCCATCCCTTCCAAACGACTCCTCAGCATGCTCCGAACCGAGAAGACACACGAGCTGACCGCATGAGAAACCAGAGACGAAAACACCAGAGCACATGAGGTCTTCTCTCTCGACCTACCATCCCTGCTTGGAGGGTGTCCTGCCAGCCCTGCCGCCCCGCTAACAGGGCTTCGGCACCTGTAGGATTGTCTCCATCCCCTTGGCATCGGGAGGAAGGAACACCCAACGTTCCAACTCCAAGAGCTTCCTTCCTTGCATGCGAGAAGCCAATCACTTAAATGAACACTTCGATCCAGACAACATGAGATACAACATGAGATACCTCGATACCTCGGTACATCAAGTGAGCCCATGAGAACAGCAGCTTACGAGGTACTTTGGACATCGTATCAGACATTGCTTCTCTGCATCATTCAATGCTGTCTTGTGTTCCCATCCACGATGTCCCCAGCCCTTGCACTTGCATCAAGTGATCGAGAACCAGTTGATCACCCATCTTCTTGTCGCCTTCCTGCAGTGCCACACATCTCAGCTCTTGACTCCGCTGCTTGCGAGCAATGTCTTAAATCCGGAAGCACGGTGGCAGGCCACAGCAGGGCTTGGAAAGAACCACATCATGCCGACGCCGAGTTAAAGCAATGCACCAGGCGCAACACTTGAATTTCCCTTTCCCTTTCCATCTCCGTAGCACAAAAGTGATCCTATTGTCTCCATCGTCTCAATAAGCGGCTCCTCTGACCCGAAGAAGAAGAAGAGAAGAGGAACCGAAAGACGGGTTACACAATGTAGCTTCAGAATGGTTAAGTGGACCATCTACAGGATCGCGAAGATAGTTCGAGAGATTTAAACCTTTGAGCCATGCCCCTACCCGTCAGTCTTTCCTAAGAACATACTCCTCAAGCAAGAGACATGCCAACACAGGTCCCGGTATCCAGCTTGGTGTCTTTAGAACAAGGACGCACAGCGTGTCCCAGCCCCAGGTTGATGCTTCCATCTCCGGCGAGGTGCCTACGGCGGTACCGGTGGTGTGTGCCTTTCTCCGGTATCACAGCTTCTCTTCATTTCGAATGGCGATTCTCCAATGGAGAGATTACGCTTCGCGGTACACAAGCACTTCCATGTTTCCTGTGATACACTCGGGAGCCTACATGGTCTTTACATCCAGCGTCTTTTTTGGGATGCTCTAAGTGTAGTCTACGTCTTTTACAGCTTTGATGTTGTACCCAGTTGCGGTTAGGTCAAACGGTGATCGATTGTGTATATCCCCTATATCGAGCTAGAACTGAAGGAAAACGATATCAACCTAACGGTCCGCGACTTTGCTCTGTATAATCCAGTTTCGGCGAGGCAATTCCCATTCCTTCACGAGACAGGTTAGCTTGGTGATGGAGTCTGGCCAGAGGGGAATTTACATACCTCTACCGCCATTTGCGAAACCAGACAAGAGCGAAACATATTCAGCATCTCAAGTGAGATATGAAGGAGCAGAAAAAAAGAGAAACGAAAAAAAAAAAGAGCGCACAAAGAGCCTTCATCGAAGGACTTCGGGAACCATCAAATCGACAACCCCTCTGGACTTGACCAAACACATTGGCCTATCCATTTATATATGCACCTTTGGCAAGCATCGCGGGTTCAGCCCTCACTCGTGTCCACAGTGAAAGAGCTTGGGCCTAGTTTTGCCACCACGCGGCATTACGCAAGTACAAGGACCAGACAATGAGCCCCTATTGCGATCGGGCATGCTGCATGGGCTAGGGATGAGATTTTGCGCATTGATCATGGGCTTAGTCTCACCCGTTGCACGGCATACCCTCTCGGCGAGTGGGAAAGTGCATCGCACGCAGCCCGTACATACCGGATCGCAAGTCGGCTGTCCATCCTTGGGCCTGAAGCAAATCTGCTCAGTGACCAAATCGAGCCAGTTGGCAAGATGGCTGTCCCGCCACTCGCGATACACCGGGGAGGTGAGCATGTATGCGCCGCAGTACGCATCAAAGATTCTCATATACTTTTTGTAGCCCCTGGAAAATTTCTTCGCGTTCACAAGACCGAGGTTTGCCATGGAGCCTCCCTAGAGCTCTGACAGGCAACCAAGGCGAGAAGTGACCCAACCGCGCACAAAGTCGGGGTATGTGCCCTCATAGTCCTCCAGGTCCATTGTTTCCAGGAAGTGCTCACGGAAGTCACGGCCCGGTCCGACCTTCAGGACAAACTTGGTAACGTCCCGAACCCAGGGCTCGTGCTTCACGACGGAGAGAATCTTTCGATCCTCGTACACATCCCAGTCCTGTACCATGGTGGTCCAGGTGGCACGCAAGCCGACGGGGTCGAAAGCCAAGGTCTTGCTGGGCTCCGTGTCTGTGACCAGTTTGTACACGACGTGCTTCATCGGAAGCCAGTCAATGGTTCGCTCCGACTTGATGACACTGGCATCGTTGACGTTGAAGTAGACGATTTCAATAGACCTGAGAGGGAAGCCTTTACACACAACATTTAGCCACTGATCTTATCTTTCTTTTTTTTTTCTCTCACCGTGCCAGCCCTAGAGACTTCGGTCATCTCTTCACCAAGGGAAAGGGTGTGGTGAAAGGGATGAAAACTTACAGGACATGAGCTGCCAGAAGAATGGGGCATAGAGCATATGCAGATCGGCCTCGGCCCTTTCCAGAAGGCTCATCTTGAAGGGGCTAGGAGCCCCGATATGGCCGATTGCAGGCCACAGGATTTCATCGCCGCGGTCAATTTCAGTAGCCACTCTGTCTGTGTGGTCATGGGCCCACACCAGCCGACCCTGGAGAACCAACGCCTTGCAGATGTAGGCGACTCGGGCGAGGTAGAGGCGCATGTAGGCCAACTCGCACACATGTCGATGGCCATTGATATCGAGGGGGAAAGATTGTGGCATACAATAGTACTGGGGGCCTTTATGGTCGTCCAGCTCACAGCCAGGGCAAGCTTTGGCTTCTGGATTCTTGCAAACAACGCAGAGTCCATTGTTGACGAACAGACCATCCAATTCATCGTCCATTTCAGGGGCACTGCTACTGGAGTTAGGTTTGTCTGTTTCGCTCTAGACGAGGGGAGCAGTCGTGTGAAGGCTGATTTAGGAGGGTACAGTTCGTAAAACTTACCTAGCATTCGGGTCTCCGACTTTTGCATCCCATAGGAATGCCATCGTTAATGGAAGTATTGATGAAGGTATTGATAGAGGTATTGATGGAAGTGTAGAGATAATTTTCTGAGTTTGGGAATTTTTTTTGGATGAAAAAGCTATCTTGACTCTGTGTCAGATGTTTTTAGGAGATGGAAAAAGGAGAAAAATTCTGTGGGCGTGACAGATATGAAGAATCTTTGATCTCTCTTCTTGGATTTGAGTATTGGGTAAAGGAAGGTACGATGAGAGACCCCAAGGACTGAAGAGTCACGTTCTATTCATGTTTCTCACCTTTTGAATGGTTGTCCTAGTAACTTGTGGAAGATTCTGGTTTCTGGTTTGTGATGAGCATGGTTGGTGCCATGGAGCAAGAGCGATGGTTCTCCATCCCAGGTCACTGGAGAGCAATTCACTGACCTCTAGATGGAAGAAGAGCTAAGCCAGACCCATTGAGAGATGAATCAGTCAGTATAGATGCTGTGAAGGTCATGAGCAATCAAGTTGCAGAGGGAGGTCCTAAACTATTGACAAGATATCCCCTCCCCCCCGGTTCCATCCCTAAGATGGATCGAACCGGCTACTACAGGAATTCATAGATGAATGAGCTGGAGCTAGGCCGGATGAACATGTCAGAACAAATCCATTAGGTCAATCCTTAGATTCTCTATCTTCCTACAGTTGCGGATGAGTTGTGGTTCCTAGAGTGTGAGGGAAGCAAGAGACAGCCATGAGATAGAATGATGAACCAACTCCCCATATCTTTCTCATCATGCCAGCATGCCCAACCTTGGAGTCAATGGGACACACTTCAATCCGATGTACCAAAACATCCTGTCGTTCGTTCTGAAGCAGGCCATTCTCCGATATCATGTTTCTTCGAGTAACCCTTGCTTCAGTCACTCGGCCCGTCTTAAATAACAAGTTGTCATAATGGATGCGGCTTGAACAGCAACTTCGTCGAGGCACGATATTGCCGCGTGCCATCGATTAACGCCCATCCCTAGAGACGGACGAGTCTTGGCACACTATTAAAGGATTGATGCTAGATCTCCCGAAGATAGTATAATAAGATCTACCCCCTGCCTCCCTCCCACATCCAATGTAGATTTAACTATTGGACTTCACACCGCGCCAGAGGGCGCACAGGGTCTCATTTTTTTTTTTTTTTTTTTCCTTTTTTTCCTTTTTTTTTTCTTCTTCTTGTTGGTGCAAGGTCTTACGGTTGACTCCATATACTACACTATTTACTCTATTAACCTATAAAAGTGTATTAATGCTACTTTGTGAAAAAGTGGAGAGCGTGGGGAGAAGACGGGGGACGGCATGTCCGTCTGACCTTCATGCTTGTGAGATGGATATCGGCTGGGTGTAATTAAAGTTTAAGGAGATTGGCTCCGTCTAGGGTTGGTTATTCTAGCGGTTTGATATTAGAGGGCGATGAGATCCATGAGATCAGATGGGCAGATGGGGAAAAGGGCGCGTTCTACTTCGCGATGATGGAAGGGGAAGATGCCGGCAGCCAAAGTGGACGAACGCTTTTCGCTTGTGTTTTGTTTCTTGCTTCCGTTGTCCTCTTGTAATATGTATATGGAAAGGTGGTAGAAGACGGGTGGACTCTAGGAAGATCCGATTGATTGTATGAAGTAATACCGGATGCACCTTGGAGTGATATCCGAACGAACCTGCATGAGGAACATCTCATGAACTACTCCATCCCCACTCATAGTAGACACTTCCAACAATCCTCCGGAAGAGGAGGGATTAAATAAATAATAATAATCCAAAAAATAGGAAGATAGAAAGGAATAAAAAAATAAAACCTAGACAAGCAGGATAGTAATGCGAGAACAGCATATCCAAATAAACCAAGAAGACGGGAAAGGGAGAAGAGAAGGGAAGGGAAGAAGAAGGCAACGCTATCACTCCGCGATAGAGCCACCTAACATCCAACAGAGGAGGACTTCAGTCTCGGAACCCGGCAGTCATCTGTCCGCAGATAGAGTGTGGAGAGGAATATAATGTAGATCTCCTCTAAGAATCCTCCTAAGCTTCCCACGGCCCCGGCTAATTAACCCCGAAACCCTCAGCAGTCCCAGTATCAATCCAGACCTCTTAACTCCTACCTGTACTGTTACCCCGGCTCACACAAAAGAACATTGAATGCATTTCCCGCCGTTTGCCATTCGCGGAAACTTTCTCCTTCGGGGGCAAGGACGGCAGCCGGAACGGGAAGGAACTCCTTTCCCGATGCGAAAAGGAAATGGGGTCAAATTGGCACTCTATGTCGCAAAGCGGGTGGGACCATCAATTGAATCTCCGTCGTGACATTTCAGGGAAAGAAGGAGAAGAATGAGCAACATATGAAAAGTTAACGAGGGGGGGGACGAGAAGGAGTTCGGGGGAATGCTTAAAAGGGTTGAAGGATATCGAGTTTGGATTCTGGGAGACAACGGGACACGCGACTTGTTTCTTCTTTCCTTTTTTATCTGCACGAAGGTTTGGGCCTTGTTTTGGTCTCTTCTATTCCTCCTTACACTCATTTCTTTCTTTCGTTTCTCCCTCTCAACGGCCCCCCGTCATCGAGGTCGATCCAATCCAAGGCCCTCGATAAAGATGAAGAGCACTGTCCGCCCACGGGGCCTCCTCGCCCTCACGACCCTCGCCCTCCAAGCCTCGGCAACCTTCCTCTACGCGGCATCCTACTCGGGAGATGTGACGACCCTCAACTTCACCCTCGCCGCGCCCACGCCGTCCCGAGTTCGCTGCAACGGAGCCGCTACCAAGCCTCCCGCGAATGGCACCCTCGTCGAAGTGAGCTCCACGAATGGATGCGCCGGCAGCCCTGCGTGGCTGGAGCTCGACTACGATAATGCGCTGCTGTACTGCTCGGACGAGGGGTTGACCAAGGCCACGGGGTCGATGTCTTCTTTTAGGACGACGGATGATGGGGAGCTGATTCTTTTGAATAAGATTAATACGAAGCAGGGACCTGTGAGTTCTGTGCTTTATGGAAAGGGTGGATTGGCTGTTGCGCATTAGTGAGTTGGGACAAAGAACACATTCGAAGCTTTCTTCTTTCTCTCCCCCAAAGTAGACAAACAAAGGAAAGAGAGAGAGAGAGAGAGAGAGAGAGAGAGAGAGAGAGAGAGCAAATCAAGGAGGGATAATCACTAACACAAGGAAACCCAAAGCGCCGGCTCAATGCTCAACCTCATCAACGTCACAGACCCCGAATCCCTCACGCCCTTCCAAAACCAAACCTTCACCCTCGACGCTCCCGGCCCCAACAAAGGCCGCCAGGACGCTCCCCACCCGCACCAGGCAGTGCTCGACCCCACGGGCAAGTTCATCCTCGTGCCCGACCTGGGCGCCGACCTCGTGCGCGTCTTCTCCATCTCCGACGAGGACGGACTGACCGTCACGGCCGAGGAGCCGCTCGTGGCCGCTGCAGGGAGCGGACCGCGTCATGTGGCGTTCGTTGAGAAGAAGGACGGATCGTTCGTCATGTATTTAATTGCGGAACTGTCTAATACCATTACGGCATATAATGTTGTTTACGGGGAGGAGGAGGAAGAGGGGATCTCGTTTGAGGAGGCGTTTGTGATTCCTACGCATGGCGAAGGGGAGGAAGTTCCCAAGGGTGCTGGCGCCGCCGAGATTCTCGTCTCTGTAAGTTTTCAGGAAACTCGATACTAATCTTGGGATTCTATTTTTTTTTTTTCTCCTTTCCTTCTTTTTCTAACCGAAAAATCTACCTTACAGCCCGATGGCAAATTCCTCACCATCTCCTCGCGCATGGAAGACGCCTTCACGATCCCCAACCCCACCCCCTCCGAAGACGACGAAGGCCCCGCCGCCGAGATCCCCTCCGATACCCTCGTGACCTTCTCCATCGACGCCTCCTCCGGCGCCCTGACACTCGTGCAAAAGGCTCCGGCGGGCGGTCGCGGCCCGCGCCAGTTCACCATCAACAAGGAGGGGACGCTCGTGGCCGTCGCGCTGCAGGCGGATAGCAGGGTGGCGGTCATTGGGAGGGATGTCAAGACGGGGGAGTTGGGGGATGTTATTGCCGCGGCGGTTGTGAAGGGGGGTGTTACGGCTGTTATTTTCGATGAGTAGAGAGATAGAGATCGGATAGGGGGAAAGGAGAGGGTTGTTAAAATTGGGTGGGTTTCATTTCGAAGATTAGCTTATTGAATGCTAGACAAGATTGAAGATTTCTTGAAAGGGGGGTTTGGGCTTTCGGTTTCTCCTTTCTGCGTCTCTTCCGTTGGCTATTGAGTGAGAGAAGCAAATGACCCGAGGAAGAGACACGGTTACAAGTGATCCTCTTCGTTTGCTGTAGTCCCGGGCTTATGATGCTATGGGAGGAAGATACCAGGATACTTGTCCGAATTCGCACTTGGCAGCATCAACGCCGCCATCTCAATCCAACGATCAACGCCCGCACTTCTAGTCTCGATTCACACCTTTTCTCCTCTTCAAGGAAGCTTTGCCGCTCGAGGCCTGGCTCGCTCCACTTATAGGAGAATACATCAATGTACGTGTCCGTGATGGGAAATTTACCAGGCACCAGAGGGGAGGCAATATCGTCCAGAGCGGGCGTTTGAAAAGAGAGGGAAAAAAAAAAAGAAGAAAAAAAAAAGGTGCAGGGTTAGCTTTGCTGTCGTGCTTCGAGCAAGATGATTTTGGACAAAAAGAGTGCAAGTCTGTGATGGGATAATGCGAGCGGTTCGAGTTAATCCGGGTTTCGGTAGCCCGGATTGGGATGAGCGGGCGGATGGCGAAGGGCTGCTCAGAGTCTCGGACCAGGATCGAGAGGACGGAAAAACTATTTGCGTGTTCCGAAAGAGGGAAGGTCTGGTGTGAATCGGCGGATTGGTTTAATGCTTCGTGGAGATCACTTCCGGATGGGATCGGGCGAGGCAGAAGCTCCCGCACACACTGTGACAAGATCATGCTTCGGCTGCCTACTATGCTTCGGAGCGGGTTGAAGCAATCCATCATCGCCGTGTTCTCCCCCTTTTTTTTTCCTGCTAGAGAATTACTCTCTGCCCCACGGTTCCTTTGGATTGAGAATCTTAGGGGAAGGCATAACGACGAGAAAGATTGGTTCTGCGAAACGACACTACGCAATGGCCGCGAAGCAACGTCCATCACTCGGCCAGCACCACGCAAAGCCAAAACTAGGTCGGATAAGATGTGCGGCCCAGCCATTTTTGGCAATCTAGGTGAAAAAGTGAATACGTAATGAGCGCCGAAAAGACGAAACAAGCCAGAATTCAACGTGGGCCGAGAATGACGAGTAGGTCTTGATAAATGTTGGGACAGTCTAAATTGCAGGTGCCCTCCACATGTCGGTGACTGTCACAACGGTAGAGAATCGCCGGAGAAGGGACAGAAGGGCAGAAAGGGGTCTCTGTCGATTGGCCCAGTCACATTGGTCAATGGTTGAAAGAAGAACGATGACTTGTACAAGGTATAGGTGAAGGGACACAAGGGGTCCTGCAATGTGGATCTTGCCCATACATGGCGGTTTCCTGGGTCGGTCGGGAACGAACTACACTTGTACGTACTCGGTATGTCTGGAGAAGAACCAGGTCGTGGACTGGGTGCGTGGGTGCGTGGTCGGAGCGGCCGGGCAGGGGACCGGAGTTGGGGGTGGTGATGGAAGGGGCTGGCGTCGTAGCTGGTTGTCGTAGCTCGTGTCTTAGCTGGCATTTCTTTGCCGGTTGCCGTTGCAAGACACGTGTGCGGCACGTCCGTACCTGCAATCTGCAATCTGCAATCTGCAATGTCGGGGCTTGGAGGGAGGCGTGCTTCGTAGTAAGGTGATACTGCAGGGCGTGGCCTGGCTGGCCCAGAGCAGACTTCCCCCTGGACGTCATCGAAGCAGGGTATCGACTTCGTGGGGCCTTATGGAGGCCGAGGCGGCTCCATGCATCTTGCAAGTAAAACTCAAAACTAATACCACGATGATCCATGTTGGGCAAGATCGGTGTCGGTGTCTATGGTTGCCAGCGGAACTATGTGGCCGTGAAAACCGTACGAAGTAAAACCTCTCGAAATAGGAAGAGACCTTGGATGGACTGTAGCCGCGCGACCCAGGATCCTCCGTCATCGCACTCGCACTCGCAGCAGATATACTGATATTGGTGATATACCAAGGTCACCAGCAACTTACAGCAAGCGAGTTACAAGGGCTCAGGAGATGCGAGAGCCCACACCGGCTCCCCTCGGTAGAAATAAATGAAATACTCGTTTTTGAAAGACCTGGGAAAGTACTCTAGTACTGAGGTCAGTCTGCTTCCCCTCGTCCTTCAATTTGTATTTGATTCATGTTGTTTCTGGCATCACATCACGGACATTTACATCGTTTATTCGATACTATTTGTACCACGAACCCACGACTCCGCTCGAGGAGTTTCCAAGGATATCTTGACGCTCCTCGTCTACCGAGGTCATTATGGGCTTTTGTAAAGCAATGGCTGTTTAAAACCGCGGCCAAATAAATAAAATAAAATAAAATAAAATAAAATAAAATAAAATAAAATAAAATAAAATA